>CATIWQ010460565.1:0-19941 GCA_949673415.1 Euphorbia schlechtendalii | reverse complement strand
CACATTGATGCTAGTGTAGCGAGTGCATCTGCCATTTGGTTTTCATCCCTAGGCATGTGTTTGAAGATGCATTTGGAAAATTTGTGTGAGATTTTCCATACTGCTTCCACGTAAGGATGGAGTGATTCTTCTCTTATTTCCCAATCGCCAGTGACTTGTTTAATCACCAGAGCTGAGTCTCCAACCACCGATACTTCTTTTGCCCATGCCTTTCGAAGTGGTTCTAACCCAAATAGGTAAGCTTCATATTCTGCCCCGTTGTTTGTTACTGGGAATTCCAATCGTTTGGAAAGGGGTATAACTTCATTTTTTGGTGTTATTAATACAACACCTAGGCCGGCTCCATTCCTGTTCATTGCACCGTCGAAGAACATTTTCGACTCTATACCTGCATCCTCTATCAACGCTAGTTACTCATCTGGAAACTCTAGATTTTCAACATAATCAGAGTCCAAGGGTTGATTTGCCAAAAATTCAGTGACTGCTCATCCCTTAATGACTTTTTTGGTCACATATTCGATATCGAATTCAGATAATAGCAATAACCATCGTGAGTGTTTTCCAACCAGTGTTTGTGACTAGCACAAGTACTTCAACTGGTCTATCTTCATGAAGGCTTTTATCCGGTAAGATTGGAAGTAATGACACAGCTTCTTTGTCAACCAAACCATCGTTGTGCATATTTTCTCCACAAGGTGTAGCGTGACTCATACTCGAGTAATTTCTTGCTCAAGTAGTACACTACATGTTCACTTTTATCTTCGTGTTCTTACACTAGCATGGCTCCAACTGATGACTCCTCAATTTCTTGGTATAGGATTAGGGGCTTTCCAGGTTCTGGTGGGCGGAGGATGGGTGGGCTTAATAGGTATTGTTTGATTTTGTCAAACGCTATCTGACACTGATCATTCCAAACTACTAGTTGGTCCTTTTTTGAAGTAGTTTGAAGATTGGTTCGTAGATGGTAGTGAGTCTGGCAATGAATATGCTTACATACTGTAGAGACCCCTGGAGAGATCGAACTTCTTTCTCCATTTTCGGCACGGGCATATCCTTAATGGCTTTGCTTTTATCAAGATCCATCTCAATTCCTTTTTGGCTAACTATATACCCCAGGAGTTTTCCTGATGTAACCCTAAATACGCACTTTTTGGGGTTCAAGAGGAGATTGTATTTCTTGATTCTGGTGAGAAACTTGTCTAGGATAGCTGGATGTTCCTCCCTGGTGTTGGACTCCACAAGCATGTCATCTACATAAACTTCCACCTCCTTGTGGATCATATCATGTAGGAGGGTTGTAACTGCTCGTTGATATGTTGCTCCAGTGTTTTTCAAACCAAATAGCATTACCTTGTAGTAGTATACCCCCCATGCAGTGATGAATGCTATCTTGATCTTGTCAGTTATTTCCATTAGTATCTGGTTATAGCCTGAGAAGCCACCCATGAAGGAATACATAGCTGCCCTTGCTACGCTGTCAACTAGTACATCAATGTGGGGTAGGGGGAAATCATCCTTTGGGGAGGCCTTATTCTGATCCCTGAAATCCACGCAGACTCTGACCTTGCCATCTTTCTTTGCTACTGGGATAATGTTGGCTAGCCACGTTGGGTATTCAACCACTTCTAGGAATTTAGTTTCAATCTGCTTTGCTAGTTCAGCCTTGACCTTTTCTGCCCATTCCGGCCTTAAGATACGTAGTTTTTATTTTACCGGCTTAATTCGAGGATCAGTTGGGATGTGATGTTTGCTATCTGTCTGTCCACTCCAGGCATGTCCTCATATGACCAAGAAAATGCTGCCACGTGCCATTTAAGTACATTTGTGATCTCTCTTTTTTCTTCAGGATTCAAATTATTGGAAATTGTCACCATTTTTGGTGACTCATTTATACCCAAGTTAATTTCATTTATTGATGTATCATGAATGTTAAAGATGTTATGTGTATGATCATATGAATGCATGGTGCCGTCAGGCAGAACATCAAACAAGTAAGCAAGATTATCGTACTTCATTGAATGGGCCTCATAGGCAAAATTGTCAAAAACATCATAAATGTTCATTATTACATCATCTATTTCCTCCTCCACAGGCGAAGGGGCTTCAGTTGTTGCAGCTATAGGTGTGTTAGTGATAAGTTCCACCTCGAGATTGGTATCTGCTAGCTTTTCAGTGAGGAGCTTGATAGTGCCTGTATCGCCTTTCTTCATCAACTCGTTAACAACCTTGGTGAAAGCTGCCATTGCATCTTCCAATACTCTGCCCTTTCCAGACTCCTCGATCGGGGTTATCGCCAGGATTGGTTTTTCTTCCAAATCAGCATCAATGGGGGGTTCAATCAGCTTGCTAGTCTTGAAGTCAAATACATCATTAAATATCTTGAGCCCCTTAACCTCCTCTCCATTCAAGATCATCGGTTCTGGTTCTCCCAGATATGTGTTAGTGCCCTCGGCTTCGCAGATGCTTACCATGTTACAGAACATGGGCCATTTGTGTTTTTACATCTTCATACCCAGGGTGAAAACCAGGCCTAAACCAGGTGTGACAAGGATAGGATCAATGACCCTAATAATCCCCTGATGGTATTTTCCTTAGCCTTTACCAAGGATGAAACCCTGCTTCTTCATTTGAGCTCTAAGGCTTCTAGGGAAAAAATGATATCCCTTTGGGGTCCCACGTTGCTTTTTCCTTTCTTCAGTGGCCATTGCCACCCTCAACCCTTGCATTGTTCTCTGTTCAAATGCAGCAGCCACCATCATAGATTCCTCATCAGCCTCGATCTTCACTGGCCTCCCTTTATGAACAAGCTTTATCTTCTGGTGCAGAGTAGAAGGGATTACCCCTATTACATGGATCCATGGCCTGCCTAGAAGCAATGAATAAGTTACTGGAATATCCAGCACAATGAACTTCACATTAGAGGTCACTCCTCCAATGGTGACCTCTACTTCGAAGCTACCTTCTACACCCCTCTTCGAATCATCGTAGGCTCGGATTACCATGTCAGATTTAGCGAGCATATCCTCCCTTAGTCCTAGGTGAGGTAGGACCTTAAGAGGATAAAGATTGAGAGCTGAGCCATCATATACAATTACACATGGTATTGCGAGATAAAAAATCTAAACCTGGATAAATAAGGCCCGATTATGCAGCCCCAGTTCCTGTGGTAGTTCTGATTGATCAAAAGTTATTGATGGCATCTGAGGGGGGACAATTCCTTCCCCGATGGTAGCACACATCTTGATTACCGAGGTTGTAGGCATGGCAGGCATTTCCATCAATCTCTTAACTAAACCCATCCTATGCTTTTGCGATTTCTCAAGCAACCTCCAAATACTGTATTTGGCCTGAGTTCCCTTCAACTGATTTATCAAAGGGTTTGTGTCTAGCATATCTTTGTCCACCTTTGGGGGTAGAGGTGGTTCGGGCTGTTCTCTTGCTATTTCCTCCGACCTGGAGTCATTGAGCTGTACAGTCTCATCCCTCCTGAAAGCTCTACCACTCCGAGTGACCCTTAGTACTCCATTCTCCATTACTCTTGTTTCCCTAGAATTGACCCAAGGGTACTGGTCATATCCATCCTCCGATTGGTCGTGTCGCCCCTTCAACTTGTAAGAATCCAAGTTTATGGGCTTCTTCCCACCTGAAATGACCTCTCCCTCAGTCGAGGTTCCTTCTTCAGGTTTCCTCTTCCTTCTGGACTTGGGGACATATGCATCGAGATCAATTGGCACCCTTGCTGGTGACTTCCTAGATTCCATCTTTATTGCGTCCCTCCGTGGTTCACCCCCCTCTGCTGAGAACACTTCTGCCAAAGGATCATCTTCGAGGCCTTCATCTTCATCAACAACAGCATTTACCACCGGATTAGACCAAGATAGCATCGCTAGCACAGAATAAGTAGGTATCCATGATCCTACTGCATGGACATTATGGTGCTTGGTTATTATCTCCCTATCGAGATGATGAGCGTGAAAAGATAACTCATCAAAATCTAGAACTGCCAGTCTTGCCAAGTGATAACGATACCAATCCCAGGATCCCCCTATTATCAATTGTACCGCAGAAAACTCAGATGGTCTTGGCACAGTACTAGATAGATAAACATCCACCGCTTTATGTAACCGATGAGCGATTCTCCTTCCCTTTGTACACAAGTGAGCAGATCTCGCATGGTTCGTTTTGGAGGTTTTAAAAATGCGAACTCCGTCTGGAACTCTGTGGCAATGTAGTTCTAATTGCTCTTAGTCTCAACTAACTACATTTCGTACCACTGACTTGCTACTCCCACTAGAGAGCATGGAAATAGTGTAGCTATCATATCTTGAGAAAGACCCTATGCTCAACACAGGATATAAAACTTAGATAAGTGGGAAGATGGCGCGTCATTCCCGTCAAAAAATGACATACCGGCTAGGCTGAAACTAGCCCTCGGGACTTCTTCCTGTTCTCTTATCACTAGATTGCTTGACTCAGATTCAAGCATCTCCATTACATTGTCAAAGTCCATCCTTGACTTAATCACAATCACATACTCCTCTCCTTTGCTGGCCGGTGCTTCTCTTGACAATTCATTCCCTACACGAAGTGACGTAGGTTTCTGACCGGTAAATATCGGCATCCAAGCAAAGTTGATCTCAACAGCTTTAATCTTCCCCCCGCATCCTCGGTGGTTCAACTCTTCTTCCAGCGTTTTCAAAACTCGATTAAGATCGCTTCCAAACCCAACCATCATTATGAATTCTCCAAGCCCTTCAGACAGGAAGCTCAAGACCTTCCACTCATCTAGCCCTGAGTTAATCATTCCTACCTTCACCTCAAAATTTGGCAAAGGATTGCTCTTCGTGCTAGGCTTGAGTGCTGGCTCATGGATGACCTTATCAGCCACCAGCTTCTGAATGGCTTTAAACAACTCTTTGTAGTTATTTGTGCGATGCCCCGCTGCCACATGATAATGGCAATAATTATTCTTCTCTTCCGGCCTGGGAGGGACATGCTTCTCCAAGCTCTCTAACTGATTAAGTTCACGCAGCTTGGTGAACAAGAATCCCAAATTAGCAGCATATGGCGATATGCCATGATATTCTTCCTTTGGTAACCTAACAGCGGCTACCTTCTCTTCATTCATCAATTGTATTACCGGTTGCTTCGCCTTCACCTGCACCGAATTGGAATCATTTTTTCTGTAATAGGGCTTAGCCATCTGCTACCCGTCTCCACCTCCATGGCATTATAGCATTCTATCTTTTCAGCTCGAATGAAAACTTCTTGATAGCTATGGAAAATTTCGAATCCCAGCCTCTTCCGAAAAGATGGTAGTGCAACATCTAATAGTTTCATGATCATCTCCGGTAAAGATAGGTGAGACTGTAAACGCACTTGCGTAGCCATCCATCTCCCAAAATAAGGTTTGAAGTTCTCCCTTGGTTGTTGCTTCACCACCTCCAGATTCTGCATGGTTGTGATTATTAGAGTATTGAACCCATAATGGTCCACCATTGCCTGGGACAAATGTCCCCAATCATAAGCTACCTCTATCAGCAAGTGACTATACCACTCATTTACCAAGCTTCCCAACGTAATAATAAACAGTTTTGCCATCATCCAATCACTAATCCTCAAAGCCCTCATCACATTATGATAAATGCGCAATATGTGCATGAGGATCGATGTTGCCTATGTTCATCTCAAATTGAGGCATAGCAAAAGTCGACGGCAAAGTATCCTCATCCCCAACTATGGGCTGCACTAGGATTACACCCCTCTGCCCCTACACATGAGTGGCTAAGAACTGTGTCCAGAGTTCAGCCATTCTAAGCTATTGAAGGATACTATTTGGGGACTCTGAGAAGCCCCCATACTACGAACTCAGGTAGTACTGCCCCTGACCTTAAAATGTCTGAGAGGGTCAGCCCCAGCTGGGCACGGTGGGCTGAGCCACCCCTTGAGCAAAAGAAATGTAATTAGAAGAGGGCCTAATCTCCGAAGACCCTACTGCCCTTGGGCCGAAAGAAGTGTGCCCCGGCTATCTCTGGAAGAACTAGCCACCCATCTGTGGCTCATATACTATTTGTGGTTGACCCTGATAGAGTGCAGGGGTGATTATGCCAGCACTTGAGAACACTAAAGGTCCACCTGTTAGAGTTGTGCCACCAGCATTTGGCACCACATCATTCGCCCTCTACTCAGGCTGTTCAGTTCCAGTGTGATGATTGAAGAGTGACAAAAATTGGTCACTATTGGTGAAAGCGTTTATAGCTGCAGCAATCTCGACGCTCATTGATGATTGGTTGGCTGGTGGGTTCTAACCCACCCCAAGAGTCTGCTCGTTGATCACATTCTCTTCCTGTTGATTAGATATGTTACGGTAATTAAGAGGAGTGTCTTGATCTAAATCCGAGCTAGAGTTAGTGTACGAAACTCCTTCCTGATGAACTGTGACTAGAGATAGACAGATCAGCAGGCCAGAAGCCCTGTTCCTAGTTTTCTGATAAAGCGGCTTTTTCCTAGCTGACATACACAAGGGGATCATTAAGGAATGCATGTAAAATCATGATGTGTGATTGATGTGTGAGATGTTTAATGTTATGGCTACGAAAATGGGTTAGCATGCCATGATGTAAGATAAAATTACACACAAAAAAGAACAGAATCGTTATTCCATGCGATGAATGAAGGTCCATTGGTTTTGAGATCGGTATCCTATCCTTGGGATAACGTAAAGTGGAATGATGTAATGAAGTGGCCTAATTACCCGTGTGGTGATAGGTCAAAGGTTCGAGAGCTAACTCCCTTTATGTGTGAGTAGGCTGTGTGCAAGGTATTCCCTAAATGTATGGAGAAAAATACCGTAAGTAACACATAAATGAGTGTTTTAGTCATTTTTCCCCTATCGGTCAAAGTCTTAGATGTCAATAGACATCATCACTAAAGGTATGTAGTGATGAGTGAGCAAAAGTTTGCCCTACGAGGGCTTGGGTTAAGATTCAAATGGGATATCCTTTGTGTTCAAGTTTACCTAAGGTAGGCTTTTGGTGTATGCGGGTGCCCCAGAAGGGTGGTAATTCGGATGCCAAATGGGAATCATGCTAGGATTTTGGTAAGTTTGTCTTACGAGTCGGATGTCATGTGGACATCACGCAAGAATGTGGATGAGTGACGCAACATAATTCTAGTTGGTTTCCGGTTATCCTAAGGGGACACGATCTCGAGTGCCGACTAAGTTCCTATGTATGAGTGACATCAAACAATGTTTAATATGAGTGTGTGAGTTCAAGTGTCTGCACTAAGATTCATGGTTAGCATGGCACATTTGTACAATGCATGATAAATCGAAAAGTGGTAAACACTTAGCACATAGCACACATTATCTTTCTTCCAACCATACAACTCCCACGCATAAGGTTTTTGGCTAGTCTCTATCCTAAGTTTGGTTCATCTTAGTACCGCGAGGATACTAAGGAGCTCACCTACAGGAAAATATAATGTATGATCTCTTGTTTGGGTAACACCCTAGGGAAAATACCTTTGACTTATTTACATGAGGGTTTAAAAATGGGTGGCTGATGTAGAAGGTTCTTGTTGCACTGAAATACACTCCAAGCCTCTCCCCAAATAGGTTCTAACGAGGGAGGTACATGTGATATGGCAACAAGTGTTCCACTCGCTCAAGTACTATCTTTTCTCAGGGAGGCAGATTAGTACAAGAGAAAGCTGCGCGGTAATAGGGGTACCTTAGACTTATGGGCTAATCCCTTCTACTATAATGCATTATAATGAATTATGTCAAAATTAAAAGAAAATGGAATAATGTAATCAATAATTTTTAGTACTTATCCAAAATCTAAAACCTTTTAAAAAAATAAGTTTTAGAAAAAAAAATCCCCAGCGGAGTCACCACTGTGAGCGGGCAACACGGAGCAGTGGGCCGAGAGCACGCGAGATGAGAGGCGCGGTCCACCGGGGTGTTTGAAAAAGAAGAAAGCACCGGGTGGGGGACCTGGGAAAAAGGTTTGAAAGAGAAAAAAGGGGAAAAAAGTTTAAGATCGGTTCGAACCCGAATCCGCTGTCTCTTAGTGTGGAGTCGCCACTTGGATTAGCTCTTTCCAAGAATTAGAGTCCTGTGAGGTTTAACATCCAGGGGACAGCCCACCAAGACACAGAGATTCGGGTCCAGGATAAGTTGCTTATTTCTCATTGGATCACATTATATTACATCTACAGAAAACCATTTTCTTTTAATTGTGCATATTCTCACTTAGGTCATTTTTGGAGTTTAGATGCATGGTTCACGTATTGTGAAATAATAAATCATTCACAAAGCAAAAAAATAAACCATCCACAAAACAATAAGTAAATGCGGAAAGTAAAAGCAAAAACTGGAAATTACAAGCTTCAAAAATCAAGGGATGCAACCACCCGCTAACCTATTAATTACATTTCCCAAAAATTGAAATTACGATACCCGAAGGAAAATTAAAGTCCTAAACATACATCTAATCCTAATCTACCTGCATCCACAAAGGTTAGCACAAGGGATAGCATGTATGTTCGATTTTGAATTAAGCGAGGCCCATGTGGCCTTAAAGAAAGATCGCGATTTTGTGTTTGTTATTTAAATAAAACCATTCATTTTATTAGCACATTGGTTGCTCATTTTAATTAATGAAATTGCTCGCATGGTAAAAAGTGAGGTCTGTTATCCAGGAATATGTTTTATTCCCTTCGTGGGGGTGTTCTAACATACATCTCCTTTTAATAAAGAAAAAGATGAAGAATTACAACAGTTAAAATAAAATAAAAGAAGAGAAAGTCTGAGGTTCGCAGAAGAAATTAAACACTGAAAGCACGAGAATTGCAGTTCTAGGAACTCAGAGGCTTACCCTTACTGAACGAATCCACGTCGAAGAAATTCGATCAGTCCTCGAGAAATCCTCCTTGTCTTTTTGTTTAGGTAAAAATGTTGTAGTAGAAAGTCCAAAAATTGTTCATTTTATTCTTAGAATTCGAAATCGTTCTAAAAGTTATATTTTTTTATCTGATAATTTCGGGATCCTGTTAATCGAAAAAGACTTGACTATTTATAGGAAAATCTTAAAAAAATCCAAAAATGGAAAGATTTTCCGGCAAGGGGTCTCGTCAGAAAAAAATTCCGAGGAGGCCCCTCACCGGGACTTTGGCGAGGCCAAGTACCTGGACAAAACATGGCGAGGGACCCTCACCAAGCTCTTTGGCGAGGAATGGCCTCGCTAAAGACTTTGGTGAGGGCGGCCTCGCCAAAGCTTGGCGAGGCTCATACCTCTCCGAAACCCTTTTGGCGAGATTCACCTCACCTGCATTTGGCGATGCGGGCCCCTGGATTTGGTTTTCCGTCACATTTTCAGTATTTTTTGTATTTTGTATATTTTTTTAATTAATTATTTTTAAAACATCCTTCTAAATTAGAGACGAGGAGGATTCCCATTTGGATGCATCAGGATACTCGGAAATTGTGTGATTCAAGGATAAAATCCCTAAAAAGCCATCATCATCGAACACGTGAGCTGGTACAAAATCTCGTGCTCATAGCAACATTATTTTTAAGTAAATTTGCTCATATTATTTTACAAACAAAGTTAATTTACGTAAGTATTCCCGGTGATTTTACGAACATATTTTTACGTAAACTCAACATTTTTCTAGTTTCCGTTTACTGAGAAGCATTTTCTTCAAAAATACGTTAACGCCCGGAAACAAATAATAACACTTAGTCAAATTTAACTTGGGCATATTTGTAGCATGCACAGTAGGAACCTCAGGTGGATACTTTTAGAAATATAAAAAGTTTGATGTTGGGGAAGGAGGGAGGGATGAATCAGAGTGACAAATGGCTGAATCTTAGTGGATCATGGCAGCAAGGCCACATTGCCACTTATAATACCCCGTCACATATTTAAGTCATCTGCAAAGGATTCTGCCCACCGCCCGATGGGAATTGTACTTCAAGGCAACCAACGTGACTCATCCACCGCGATGACTTAGCCAACGACACGTGCCTTTGGGGGTCGGGTGGCCCCTACTAAGAGTCGGCAAATGAGCGGTGGACGCATGCATCGCTTCTGGCCCAGATTCTAAGTTAGAGGCATTCAGTCATAATCCAGTGCATGGTAGCTTCACGCTACTGGCTTATCAACCAAGCGCGATGACCAATTGTGCGAATCAACGGTTCCTCTCGTACTAGGTTGAATTACCATTACGACATTGTCATCAGTAGGGTAAAATTAACCTATCTCACGATGGACTAAACCCAGCTCACAGTCCTTATTGGTGGGTGAACAATCTAACACTTGGTGAATTCTGCTTCATAATGATAGGAAGAGCCGACATCGAAGGAGCAAAGAGCAACGTCGCTATGAACGCTTGACTACCACAAGCCAGTTATCCCTGTGGTAACTTTTCTGACACCTCTAGCTTCAAATTCTGAAGGTCTAAAGGATCGATAGGCTACGCTTTCACTGTTCGTATTCATACTGGAAATCAGAATCAAACGAGCTTTTACCCTTTTGTTCCACACGAGATTTCTATTCTTGTTGAGCTCATCTTAGGACACCTGCGTTATCTTTTAACAGATGTGCTACCCCAGCCAAACTCCCCACCTGATAATGTCTTCCACCTGGATTGGCCGCTGAAGCAACCTTGAATCTAAAAAAAGGGGTGATGCTCCACCTCCGATTCACAGAATAAGTAAAATAACATTGAAAGTAGTGGTATTTCACCGTCATCGTTGCCGGCTCCCACTTATCCTACACCTCTCAAGTCATTTCACAAAGTCAGACTAGAGTTAAGCTCACCAGGGTCTTCTTTCCCCACTGATTCCGCCAAGCCCATTCCCTTGGCTATGGTTTTGCTGGATAGTAAACAGGGATAATGGGAATCTCATTAATCTATTCATGTGCATCACTAATTAGATGACGAGGTATTTGGCTGCCTTAAGAGAGTTATAGTTACTCTCACCGTTTACCCGGGCTTGGTTGAATTTCTTCACTATAACATTCAGAGCACTAGGCAGAAATCACATTGTGTTAGCATCCGCAAGGGCCATCTCAATGCTTTGTTTTAATTAAACAGTCAGATTCCCCTTGTCCGTACTAGTTCTGAGTCGACTATTCGACGTTGATAAGTGTAATAAGTGTATAATTACACATATTATCATTATAATTTTACACAATAAACATTATAGTTTTAGTCATTTTTATACTTCATATGAAAGATTTCACGTGGTATGTAGTTATTTTTGATGTAAATGCAGATACTAGGTAAATCTTGGGAGTAAAATGAGCTAAAATGGAATTCTATGAAAAAAGAGTGAAAAAGGTGCAAAAAGATGCGTGGAACTTAAAGATTTGGCTTAGAATCAAAGCTGTCAAAGATTGGTGAAGTTACAAGGAGATTTCTGAAGAAAACTCAATTCATGGTCACGACAATACCTCACGGTCGTGACCTGTTCACTTCAGAAATAGAAGTCTACCAATCAAAGGTTCATAGTCACGAATCACATATCGCGGTCGTGACATGGACGGTTTTCTGGTATTATCTTCTTAACTACCAATCGCTAGATAAGCATGATCAACCGCCATCAACCGCCAATGAAAAGACACTTATCAGGAGTCAACCAATCATAAAAAGGTGCCTATCCATTGTAGATTGAATCAAAGCCTCTCAACCAATCACATTGAAGAGATGCAGTCTTTCACCAATGGATGTGACTCTTTGTTTGGATAGATGTAACCCTTCGAACTCTATAAATAGGGCTTCATTTCCTTACAAATGACTTGCAACACCAGAGTGTAAAGGTGGCATTAGAATTAGAAAAAGTTAGAGATATAGTTTGTGTGTAGTTAGAATGGCTACGTTCCAAAGCGTTAAGTGAGAAAATGTTTAAGTGATTTGAATCCTTGTTTCGATCACTAGATTTCTCTACGTATCGAGCGATTATTGTATAAGTGTACTTACAAATCACTTATCAATAAAAGTTTTCGTTCTTCAATATTCATTTGTTCGATATTCACAAAGAATATCATCCTAGCGGAGGTTTTGTACGAGCCGAGACCGAATTCAAAGTAGACGCAGGAATTGCAGAAATTGACGACTCCCATTAAAGAGTGGATACGGTTTGATCAGCTTTAACTTTCACTTGCATACCTTACAACTTTGCTTTGCTTTCTACTTATACTTTCTATTTCAAAGTTTATGATATGTCTATGTGTCATATTGCGTATTTCGTGCTAAGTCTTTTATTTTAATCAAGTTATATGCCTTGGCATTAATTTTAAGAGTAGTTTTATGGTTAATAATATCATGTATAATCACTGGATCTGTGATATAAAGCTATTTAGTGAGTCAATATTTTTGGAATGGTAACTTGCTAAATGTGGCTATGTGAGAGCGACCCATACTAAGCATAGTATTGATGTTATCCAAGTTTATATAATAAGTCTTATCTCGTTTGTGCTAGGTTTAGAAAAGTTATTTAATGTGTTGCTCTATGATGAATTATTGAACATCTGAGTGTGTTGAACCAGTTTGTTAGATTAGTCTAGTGTGTCGTAACATCATTGTTGATCTTGCATGTTTTCTCTACTATACTTGTTCGTAGTGAAAATCTATTTATTTAGAGTCTCTATTCTATTACATCTATATTTACTCAACTTTTCATTCTAATCTTCGTATCCATAAAAATCTCTAATCTATTTTTATTTTATTTTGTTTTGTTTTTCCCCGTTGATCTTTAGACCAAACTCCTTCCCTGCGGGTTCGATATCTTTTAAAACTACATCGCAACTGTATACTTGCAGTTATCATCATTTTTCTACATGATAAGAGGTATTGACAACACCTACATTTATTTGTGAACAAGTTTTTGGCATAGTAATTAACCAACAGTTCCCGAGATTTTGGAACCATTATTGATTAAACTTATCAATAGAAAAGTGGTGAACAACTATCATGTAGCTATGGGGTATTGCACGAACAACTATAAAGAACTGCTGAGGGCTATCTAGAAGCTGGTAGATGACAAGATTATTCATGAGCCTACACTTAAACGGAGCACTAAGACCAACCCTCTGCTAAATTTGAGGTCAATGTTGGAATGATTAACTCTAGGATAAGGGAGGAGAAGGTGATGAAATGCATCTCTGATGACTTGGGGGAGTTTGTGATGATAGTTGGAGGAGGAAGAGATCCTAAGCATGTATTGAGGATGTTGGAGAAAGAATCAGGCCACCAAGGGAGCAGAGGTGAGATTAAAGCTTCTGAGGTCAACCTTACTAGATTGTCGGTATTTACCAGCCAAAAACCTAGGTCGCTTCGCTTAGGGAGGGATTTCTTAGGAGAAGCACTAACCACCAGGGAAAACCAATATGTGATGGAAATAGAGTCAGGGATGGACTTGGATGATGTAATGGAGATTCTCGAGTCTCAATCGAGTAATTGGGGAGTTAGATAGAGGGAGGAAGTCCCAAAGGTCAATTTCAATTAGGCCGGAATGTCTATTTTCGATGGGAATGAGGCACCGTCAACCCATTTATTTAAATTTTATACCCTATGTTGAGCACAGGGTCTTTCACAGGATATGATAGCCACACTTTTCCCATGCTCGTTGTTAGGGGTGGTGAGCTAGTGGTACGACATGCAATCTGAACACACAAAAGAGTACTTGGAACTATATTGCTGCAAAGTTAAAAATAGAATTTGCATTTCTAGAGCCGCCAAAGCAAAGCATATGAGATCTGCTCGCTTGCAAACAGAGGGAGGGGGAGTCACGCACCAGCTACATAAAGCAGTGGATGTTTATTTACATGGTGACGTCGGCAATACCAACTGAACTTGCAGGGGTACAGTTGATGATAGAGGGATCCCGAGACTGGTACAACTACCGCCTATTGAGGCTGACAATCCTTGATTTTGATGAGCTATCATATCACGCTCATCATCTTAACAGGGAAATAACCAACAAACATTGCAATGTCCTTGCAGTGGGGTCAAGGATACCCACCAATTCTATGCTAGCAATGTTGTCTCGATCTAACCCAGGATTAAATACAGTAACTGATGAAGGGGATAGCACAGAGGAGAATCCACTAGTAGAGGTGTTTTCCAAAGAAAGGGTTAAATCCCAAGGTGATGTAGTAGAAGCAGAATTTGGGAAGATACTAGTACGGGTACCCATCAACCTTGATGCGTATGTCCTTAAGTCAAGGAGGAAAAGGAAGACGAAAGAAGGGACCTCGATTAAAGGGGAGACCATCTAGAACTGGAAGAAGCCCATCAACTTAGATTCCTACAAATTGAAGGGACAACATAGCCAAGCCAAAGATGGTTATGATCAGTATCCCTAGGTGAATTCTACAGAAACAAGAGTGATATAGGATGAAGTGTTGAGAGTTACTCGGAGTGGTCGAGTTTTCGAAGGGAAGAGGTGGTATAGCTAAATGACTCTAGGCCTGAGGAAATCGTGAGGAAATAACCTAAGCCACCTCTACCCCCGAAGGTGGATGAGGATATGTTGGATGTAGACCCCTTAGTGAACCAACTGAAGGGAACTCAGGCAAAGTACAACATATGGAGGTTGCTTGAGATATCCTAAAAACATAGGATGGGCTTAGACAAGAGGTTGATGGAAATGCCCTCTACACCTACAACCTCTTTAATTGAGATGTGCGTCGCTATGGGGGAAGGAATCACTCCCCGTCAAATGCCATCCATAACCTTTGATCAATCTGAATAGCCACAAGAATTAGGGTTGAACAATAGGGCCCTTTCTATCAAGGTTTGAATTTTTTATCAGGCGATACCATGTGTGATGGTCGATGATGGGACGACCCTTAATTTATGTCCACTCAAGGTCTTACCTCATTTAGGGCTAAGGAAGGATATGTTGGCTAAGTTAGACACAGTGATTTGAGCGTACTATGATTCAAAGAGAGAGGTAGTGGGAAGTTTCGAAGCAGAGGTCAGTGCAGGGGAGTAACCTCCATTGTAAAGTTCACTGTATTGGACATCCCGATAACTTACTTCGTTGCTCTTGGTTAGGCCATGTATCCATGCAATAGGAGCGGTCCCTTCCACTTTGCATTAAAAGATAAAGCTTATCCACAATGGGAGGCTAATAAAAATTGAGGTGGATGAGGAATAAGTAATGGCGGCAGTCACGATTGAGGAGAGAGCAACACAAGGGCTAAGGGTGGCAATGGCCACTGAAGGAAAGAACAAGGAGCGTAAAACTCCAAAAGGGTATCTTTTTTTCCCTGGCAGTCTGAAAGCTCAAATGAAGAAACAAGGTTTCATCCTAGGAAGAGGTCTGGGAAAACACCATCAAGGGATCATCAAAGCCATTGACCCTATTCTGGTCATGCCTGGGTTAGGTTTGGGATTTTCCTCAAATAGGAAAATGTACAAGCATAAGTAACTCTTATAGCATCTGCGAGGCTAAAGGCAGTAAGGCCTATCTGGGGGAGCCGGAATCGTCAATCCTGAACGGGGAAGAGGTTAAAGGGCTTAAGATCTTTAATGATGTTTTTTACTTCATAAATGACAAGCTAATTGAACACCTAGAAGAGCCTGTACTTGAAGAAGAACCAATCCTGGCCATGGAAGTGACCCCAACAGGGGATGAATCAACCAAACCTGAGAGAGGTGGAGCACTGGAAGATGAGGTGGTAGCATTCACAAAGGTTGTCAATGAACTTATGAAGAAGAAGGACAACGTGAAAGACCGAGATCTATCGGGCACCGTTAGACTCCTCATGGAAAAACTAGCACAGTCCATCCTTGAAGTTAAACAAACTCCTGACACACTTGCTGATGCAAATAAAGGCCCTCCGCATGTGGAGGATGACAATAATGATGATCTAATCTTTAACATTTCAGATGTTTTTGAAAATTTTGCCTACGAAGCAATTTCAATGAAATATGACAATTTTGCTTACTTGTTTGATGTTCTGCCTAATGGCACCATGGATTCATATGATCATACGCATAATGTCTTTAACATTCATTATGAATCATTAAACGAAATTAACTTGGGTAAAAACGAGTCACAAAAAATGGTGACAATTTCCGATGATTTGAATCCTGAAGAAAAAAGAGAGATCACAAATGTACTTAAACGTCACGTGGTAGCTTTTTCTTGGTCATATGAAGACATGCCTGGAGTGGATAGATAGATTACAAAGGATCATATCCCAACTGACCCTTGGATTAAATCGGTAAAATAGAAATTGCATCACTTAAGGCCCGAATGGGTAGAGAAGGTTAAGGCTGAACTGGCAAAGCAAATCAAAGCTAAGTTCTTGGAAGTGGTTGAGTACCTGACATGGCTAACCAACATCATCCCAGTGGTAAAGAAGGATGGCAAGGTTAGAGTTTGCATGGATTTCAAGGATAGAAATAAAGCCTCCCTAAAGGATGATTTCCCCTTAACCCACATAGATATCTGGTCGACAGTGCAGCAAGGGCGGCTATGTACTCCTTCATGGATTATTTTTCAGGGTATAATCAGATACTGATGGCTATAATAGACAAAATCAAGGTAGATTTCATCACGGAGTCGGGCATATACTGCTACAAGGTAATGCCATTTGGTTTAAGAAACGCTGGCGCAACATATCAGCGAGCGGTCATAACCCTTCTTCATGACATGATCCATAAGCGGGTAGAAGTTTATGTTGATGATATGCTTGTTAAATCCAACACCAGAGAAGAATATCCAACTATCTTACATAAATTTATTACTAGGATCGAGAAGTACAATCTACGCTTAAACCTGAAAAAGTGCATATTTGGGGTAACTTCAGGGAAACTTTTGGGGCACATAGTTAGCTAAAAAGGAATTGAAATGGATCCTGATAAAAGTAAAGCCATCAGGGAAATGCCTATGCCAAAAACAGAGAAAGAAGTCTGATCATTTCTAGGATCCCTATAGTACGTAAGCAGATTCACCACCAAACTCACCACCATCTGCGAACTAATTTTCAAACTATTACGAAAAAACCAACCAGTGGTTTGGAATGACCAATGTCAGGTAGTGTTTGACAAAATCAAACAATACTTGTTAAACCTAGCCATCCTTCGCCCACCAGATTCTGGTAAACCCCTGATCCTATACATAGCAATCAAGGAATCATCGGTCGGAGCTATGTTAGTGCAAGAACACGAAGATAGGAGTGAGCATGTAGTCTACTACCTGAGCAAGAAGCTGCTCGAATATGAGTCCCACTACACTCTGGTAGAGAAAATCTGTATGATGATGGTTTGGTTAATGAAGAAGCTATGCCACTACTTCCTATCTTATCAAATAAAAGATGTTGTGAAGATCGACCCGATGAAGTACTTATACCAATCACCAACACTTGCTAGAAAACTCTCAAGATGGTTATTGCTATTATCTGAATTCGACATTGAATATGTGACCAAGAAAGTCATTAAGGGATGAGCAGTCGCCGAATTTTTTGCCAATCAACCCTTGGACTCTGATTACATTGAAAACCTAGAATTCTTAGATGAGCAAGTAGCATTGGTAGAGAACTCCTATGCAGAGTGGAAAACGTTCTTCGATGGAGCAATGAATAGAAATGGAGAAGGCCTAGGTGTTTTCTTAATAACCCCGCAAAATGAAGTCATACCTCTTTCTAAACGATTAGAGTTCCCAATAGCAAATAATGGTGCCGAATACAAGGCTTGTCTATTTGGGTTGAAGGCACTTTGGAAGGCAAGAGCAAAGGAAGTATCGGTAGTTGGGGACTCAGCTCTAGTTATAAGATAAGCCACTGGTAATTGGGAGATAAGAGAAGAGTCACTTCGCCCTTATGCGGAGGCAGTCTGAAAAGCCTTATGAAAATTTTCACGGTGCTTATTTAAACACGTACCCAAAGATGAAAACTAAATGGCAGATGCACTTGCTACACTGGGATCAATGTGGGAAGGACCCCAGACTCAATCAATTAAGCAAGTTGTACTACAAATAGCCAAAAAACCCTTCTACTAGAGTCTAGTAGAGCCAGAGGATGAGCAAGCCATTGGTAATTGGTTCTTTGACATCGTCAAATTTTTACAAATCAAGGAATACCATGAAGGCGCAACCGACTCAGAGAGAACTTCATTACTAAGATTGGTGGTGCAATTCCAATTACTAGATGGGGACCTATTCAAACAAACTCCTGAAGGGCTGTTATTGAGATTTCTGACTGAACAACAGGCACTGTTGATCATAAGGAGAATGCATGTGAGAGATTGTGGCCTACACATGAACGGAATTGCACTTGCCAAGAAAACACAATGCCAAGGGTATTACTGGACAACAATGGTATCCGACTGTTTAGTTGAAGTGCAAAAATGCCACGAGTGCCAGATTTATGGGGATATCAATCATCTACCTCCATCCGAGCTCTATAGCTTATCCACTCCTTAGCCATTCTCAACATGAGGCATCGACATCATCGACAAAATTCGATCAAGATAGACTAATGGACATTGCTTCATTTTAGTAACAATCGACTACTTTTCAAAATGGGTAGAGGCTGAAGATTACACCAATATCACTACTATGAAGATGGCTAAGTTCATAGAAAAGCATATCTTCGCCCGATATGGTATCCCACATCACATCGTATTGGATAATGGGGTTTAATTCCAAGGAGGTACATCAAACCTAATGGTGAAATACGAGATTGAACACCATCGATCATCACCATACAGACCACAAGACAATGGGGTAATAGAGGTAGCCAACTAATCAATCAAGAAAATCTGAGCAAAATGGTTGTTACCTACAGGGATTGGGTTGACAAGTTACCTTTTGTAGTATGGGGATACAGAACCAGTGTTAAAACTCCCACCGATCAAACTCCTTTCTCGTTGGTGTATGGGATGGAAGCAGTTCTGCCACTTGAAATGGAAGTAAAATCGCTCTGAGTGGCCTTCGAGGAAAGACTAGAAGAGTTATATTGGGTAAGGGTAATATTTGAACAGCTGAACATAATAGAGGAGCAACATCTGAAAGCATTGGATCATCTGCAGATGTAACAACAACGCATGGCTAAGGCGTAAAATAACCAGGTTAAACTTAGAAACTAACCTTTGAAAATAAGGGATCTGGTTCCGAAGCAGATGAGATCGTTGAATGTGGATGTTCGAGGAAAATTCTGGCCAAATTGGGAAGGTCTTTATGTTGTGAAGAAAATTTTAAGCAAGGGAGCTATCAAGATCATTGATATGGAAGGGAACGAATTCGTCTACCCGATTAATCAAGATAAGCCCAAGCGCTAGCATGTCTAAAGGTAAAAGAAATGAATTAGAAAAGCGGTACACAAAACAAAAAAGAGAAAAAATGTCTGACAATTGGCATTTGGCTAGCTGGGAAACAATTAGGACTGTTCTTTATGGAAAAATAATAAGATGTCCGCTAAGTCGAAAACCCCGTGAAGAGAGGCTTAGGCAAAAATTAGGGCATTGTAAGGAATGGAGGGACCGGGAGTTAGAAAGCCTGTTCTAGGTGTGAGCACGGGATTTTGTACCAGCTCGCGCGTTCAATGATGACGGCTTTTTGGGAAAATTATCCTCGAATCACACAATTTTCGACCATCCGACGATCTTCATATGGGAATCCTCATCGGACGATTTACATTATTTAACTAAAAATATATATATATATATATAAAAAAAAAAGACATAAGAATCTCGCGCGAGGCTGCACAAGGCAGCCCGCGCGAGACAGCCTCGCGCAAAGCTGCGCGAGGCAGCCCTCGCGGGACTCCCAGCGAGGGTGCTAGGCCACCCTCGCGGGAGACTCCCGCGAGGGCCTTTGGCCACCCTCGCGGGGGACTCCCGCGAGGGCCTTTGGCAGCCCTCGCGGGGCTCCCCGCGAGGGTGCTAGTCACCCCTCGCGGGGGACTCCCGCGAGGG
>CATIWQ010460549.1:0-11288 GCA_949673415.1 Euphorbia schlechtendalii | reverse complement strand
ATAAATTCAACGTCTTTTATATGGCATGCAGATTCAAAGCTCTCTCAATCTAAGCATTGCCGAAGGCATAACTGAATCTTCTAATAGGCAGGAAACCAGAGCAAAAGCAAATCAAAATGTACTTAAAAGTATTGGAGGCTTTGGAGTCTAAAATTTCATTAAATAGAGGAGAAATTGAAATGTTTGTGTATGAAAATTCAAATATTTAAGAATTCATGCAATTTTGCTCCAGGAACAGAGGCTTCTATTTTTATTCTACACTTGAGAATATAAAAATATTGCACCTTTGAGTTTATTACTTGAAACTCAATTGGAGAAAACTAATAGCAAAAATATAGCATTTAAAATCAGACACATACCGATGGTGGTGGCGGCGGCGGCGATAGTTGTTATTCTTAGTTACTCTGCTCTTGACTGTGCTCAGTGGCATTTGAATTACTAGAAAAACTTGAAAACCAATTCAAATGATCTCAGAAATAGATTAAAAACACAAATTAAGAAAAAATGAACAGAAAGTGGATAAAAAAGATTAAGTAATCATTATAATTACTTGTTGTCGACGCTTCACAGGAAGCTCAGAATGAACATCCTTTTTAAGTCTTCGAATCATGACTATTGTTTTCATCAAGTTGAGAAACTCCTCATGATTTGATAAACTCCAAAACATAAAGGCGCTCAAAAGGCGCACCGTATAAAATTCAACAAAAAAAATTATAGGTGTTAAAATTCATAAAATATGACTACTTCAAGATATTAAAACATAAAAAATTAATAATCCATGACAAAAAAAGTCATATAGCATCATCATTTTCAATCAACAAAATACAAAAAAGTCAATTAAAACCTAAAACATTAACAATCCATTAATATCTTATCAAATCAATCACTCAAACAATTCTTTGAATCAAATTACTGAAATTAGAATCACTCAAAACTAAATAAAGAAGCAGAATACTGAAAACTAATTAAGAATCAGAATCACTCAAAACTAATTAAGAATCAGAATCACTCAAAAACTAAATAACGAATCAAAATCAGTCGAAACTAAATAAAGAATTAGACAAAACTACATAAAGAATCAGAATCACTCAAAATTTATAAGAATCAGAATCACTCAAAATTAATTAAGAAATCAGAATCACTCGCCAGAACTTCTAATAGATGATGACGAAAGAATCTCAGGCCAACGACGATGGAATTTTAGGACAGAAAGAAGGGGAAGCTATTTCTAACTGAAAAAATTGAAAAGAAATCAGTGAGAAGATGAGCAGAGGAGGATGAGAGAGAGAAAATATATAAAAGAGAAGAAAAACTAAAGTGAAAGTGGTTGCCGGCGCTGGAAATTGGAGCTCCGTTTGATCTCTGCCAAAGAGGGAAGATGGCTGCAATGTAAATTAAAAGAGATAGGGTTTATTTCTCCTTTTCAGTTACAAGTCAGAAACATTTCATTATTTTTTTAACTGATGTGACAAGTATGCACCTAATCAGTAAAGGCTCACCAAGGCGCGCGCCTTGCGCCCAGACAACGGCAAGCGCCTTGGTATCACCTTTAATGATGGCGAGCTTTACCCTAGTTTGAGGCGAGGGGTTGCGCCCTAGAGCCTAGGCACGCCTTTGGCTACTATGCTCCAAAAACACCCTACACAAATAATAATGTAAATTATAGTTGCTAACGTGCATAATATTATTGAAAGAGTATATTATTACCCCAAACAAGATTGAAAAAATAGATTGCTTTGAACAGTAAAAGAAATTAGCGTACCCCCTTACAATATCGGTTGCCATATTCATGAATGTTCTTATAAATGTCGGGATACAACGCTTCCAGCTATACACGTAAATAGTTTAAATAAAATCAATCAAAATAGTTTGCAATGTTAATCTCAGAGAAAATTTCTTTAAGAAAAAGAAAGAAAAAATAACTCCCAACTTAAAACTTCAAAAGGTCAAATTGAATTTTTAACTAAATACCTATTTGAATAGCTCTATTGGTCTGGATAAAGCAGGAGTTCCACTAAGCAAGATTGCATATTGAGCTTTCTAAAAAGTAAAATGGCTACTGATTTTATTTACTAGAAAGAGTATGCGCACAAACCCGATAGATGTCGAGTATAATCTTAGCAATATGTTCATTCATTTTCTTTGCTTACAAGTGGTAATCACATGAAATTTTCCCAAGTATAATAAAATTAGATCTTGTTACAAGTGAAATTATAAAAGTAACAATTTAATTCACAGGGGCTGAAATTAAATCATGCAATTTGCAAGTGAAAAATAGCTACTAAAGTGCTAGACCTTGATATATTTACTCCGAGACTTCTATGTAAACATGTGAAATGAGAAGAGATCGATGATACACCTTTGATATATGTACTCCGAGACTTCTATGTATCCTTGAACACTGCATACAAATGAAGATTCCTAGATTTATGCTAGCCCATCTTCGACATCTGCATAGAAAAAAATGATAGCATCATAAATTACAACTATCCAACTGATATTAATACTTAACAAAGAAGTTGAATCGCAAGAGAATCTAGTAGAAAGATGAAGAATTTTGGTCTCCCCCTTGCATGTCTTACATTTCGTTAGAAATGTAGTGGTGTATAGTGCTTAGATACCTACTTGATTTTGCAGTCAGCACACTCCCTATTCTTTGGCAACTTAAAGAGACCTTCCAAGATCTAACAAAGAGGACTCGTTAGGATAGTGAGATTCATTTCTTTGAGTCAAGAAGGTAAAATTAGAAGTTGATGTGCTAAACATAGGAAATTGCAAAAATAGTCATTATTACATGTCCCACGTCCACATTAATACATAAAAAACATATACAAGGATATGTTTATGTTCAAAGACATGAACTGTATGTGTCAAAGTCCTATCAACCATGGCTAAGAAACATATGAATATTAACAAATACTAATAGAGAGATACTATCTAAAGCCACAAAATGCTTCAAGTAATCATCTATTGTTGTCAAGTTAGAAATAATTGGGGACTTGAAGTTGGACTAAGATAGCAATATCCTATCAAACCCCTTCACAACTCAATATTACACTTAAAAACAAGTTTCTTTACCTCAAAATACTTGATTACATTAAGGTAGCTACAGATATGGTCATTCATTAAGTCAAGTATACCGAATGATACATTTTTTGGATTGCATTGACACATCAATATTCAAATCTATTGAAAGTTTGGCTACTTTCGCTCTATGTTTCATCTATCTAATAAACTGTTACTTGGTTTCTTTCTCCGAATTGCAATTTCCATTGGAACTTAAAAACATGCCATCAATTGGACATAAAAAAGGAAACTTAAAAGCTGCTCATCATTTCAAGGAGTAAAGTTTTTGATAGCCAAATTGCAAGAAAGAAGCTAATGGAAAATTATATAAAAAAATATGCAGTAATAACAACAGTTATGCTAAAGATGCCAATTAGATAGTAATTGTAATTCTTAATTTGAGGATTGATTCCATAAATCTATTCAAAGATTTCAATTTATTTTATATACAAGTCAATTAATCCTTCAACAAATAGTAAATTATATGAAAGCAACCAAGTTTTGAAATTACAATCAAACTACACAACTTACAGTTCAATCCTGAAGAGAAGGCCATATACCAATTTCGGAATAGCCATCTTCAGTAGCACAAGCTCGAAACATGCCAGTCGTATTAAAAGGCATGGTGACTTCTCTTGAGGCAGATACAACAACTAACCCAACAGTCCCTTTTGGAGTGCACTCCTCCACAATATAAGCTGCCACTTCTTCTCGAGAAAGCCCTTTGTACTCCATAAGAGCAGCCACGTCTCTCGCTACTATGCCTTGTATTATTACCTTGCCTTTGCTTGTCACAGAAATTGCACAGAGATTGTTGGCATATGTTCCTGCTCCTATAATTAGAGTATCTCCAATTCTACCCACCATTTTATTCACTAATCCATGGTAGAAGTTGTGGAAGCTAAGTTACCTCTTTTGCTTATTGCAGCCTCTCGATTATTTCGGGAGTCACAAACTGACTTGACTCGATAGTCTCAACGCCCTTGTCCCTAGCAAAAACCTCAACTCCATCAAATCCAAGATAGATATGAGGAGTTTTTTCCATGATGAGTTGCGCCAATGATGTAGCATTGACAATGGTAGTGAGTCTAGAAACAGCTCCACAATTCTTTGTTTTCCCATCCATAATACAAGCTTCCATCTCAACTATTCCTGCACTTGTTAATATAGATCCCTTATTGGCATTGAAGTTTGGATGATTTTCTAGTTCACGCACCACAAGTTCGACAACATCGAGAGGGTGCTTTAGGGATTGGAGAGCGGCGGTGCCAATCTGGAGGTAGTGGCAGAGAGCGGCCTCGCGAGGTAGGCGGTGTTCAGGTGGCAGAGAGAGAGGTATATCGCCGGCACCACCGTGGAGTACAATTGCCCACCCCATTCGGGACTCCGCCAACTGCCACCAATCCAATTAGATAGTAATTATTATAAAAAACATCATCTTTCTTCAACCAAATCAATTTTGATTCAGAATTTCAACAATAAACATATGTTCAAACAATTAGCATGGTACCCAATAGCAAGAATGGAATAAGCTAATCAATAACCCACTCAAAAACAAATAACAAACTAATACATAAATACAAAAATACCAATCAACCAAAGAAAAAAGATGATAAAAGAGGGACCTTTCTATGCCTGGCGATGATTCGATGGTTGGAATTAGAAAGGGAAGGACGGCGAGAAGGTGGTGGCGATGGAGTTACATACACATTACCCCTCTCACTATCCCCACCCACCATTATACGATTCTGATTTGAAATTTCACCAAATCTCTCCATTCTTAATAATCAACAACTTGCTAAAACATTTTCACGAAATTGTAACACAGATGTGTAAGAAAATTGGGAAGAACGGACGGAAATCCTAAGCTATGAATTGGGTAATCGGAGAAAGTGAGGTTGGCAGGGGAAGGGATTGAGTATCAGTAGCTTCAATATGAACAATAACAATTTAAAATCGATTTACCTTAGATTGTGGGTTTAGGGTTATTGCTCAATTTGATTAAGGAGGAGATAAGGCACAGAAGAGATGAAGGGGAGATGCAACACCAAGAAGAAAGCACGAGTTTGAAGTGATTGAAAGGAGTAAAGAAGTTCGGTCACTCAGGTGAAGGATTGGATGAAAGAATGGTGGCAGTCATGGTGAAGAGGAAAGCAAGAAAGAAGACGAAGAAGAGACTTAGGTGCTATGGATTAGGGATTTTATTTCACAGTATTAAAAATATCTTACTTTATTTATTTTTAATTTTTTTTAATTTTTTTAATTTTATTACTTCACCTGCAACAGAAATTCAGTTGCAATTATTATTTTTTAATTCCCTTGCATCACAATTGCAACAGAAATTTATACTACTTGCAATTTCCGTTGCATATTTCCCTCCATCATTTCCCGCTCAGTTTTTTTGCCACGGAATTTTTAAACACTTGCAAATTCCATTACAAACATATTCAATATTTTAATTCTAATAAATCTGCAAGGGAATGCATTTTCCTTCGCAAATTCCATTGTAAGCTATTGAATTTACAATGGAAAAAATTCCATTGCAAGCTTTCCGTTGCAAAATGCGAATTTTCTTGTAGTGTTTGTTAGCCCATATGCTAGATTCTAATCCGTTGGGATTTATTCTACGCTTATATCTTTTCTAGCTACTATCTCCTGAATGGGATGGTAGTTTTTGAGTACATGTCTGTTTCTTTGATGAGACCGTGGTTCTTTTACCTGAGCAATAGCCCCATTGTTATCGCAATAGACTGCTATTGAATTTACAATGCTGGACACCACACTAAAATCATCAATAAATCCCTTAAGCTCGACAACTTACTTAACCGCTTCTGAAGCAGCTATATACTCAGATTTTGTGGTTGAATAGGCAATCGTATCTTGTTTGAAACTTTTCCAAACAACTCCCCTTTTGTTTAAATAAACACATACCCTGACTGGGACTTATAATCATTCCTGTCAAACTAAAACTTGCGTCGGTGTATCCAAAGAGAGATCACCTTCTCCATATACTAAAAAAATATCCTTAGTCCTATGTAACTACTTAAGGATAGTTTTAATGGCCATCCAGTGCTTCTCACCTGGGTCAGATTGAAATCTGATCGTGATGCTCAACACATGTGAGACATCATGCTAAGTGCATACCATAGCATATATGATGGATCCTATCGCTCAGGCATAAGGTATTCCATTCATGTGCAGTCTCTCCTCTTGTGTTCTTGCACACTCTAATGTAGAAAGGTTAATCCCGTGAGACATTGGGAGATAACCATTTCTTGACTGCTCAAGGTTAAATTTAGCCAAAACCTTGTTTATGTATGTACTTTGTTAAAAACCTAGCAGCCTTTTGGATCTATCTCGGTAGATCTTTATACCAAGTATAAAAGCTGCTTCTCCAAGTTCTTTCATGGAAAACTTCTTTGAGAACCATGACTTAACTATCTGAAGAAACGGAACATTGTTTCCTATCAACCATATATCATCTACATATAATACAAGGAAAACGATTGCACTCCCACTAGCCTTCTTATATATACAAGGCTCATTAGTGTTTGACACAAAACCAATTTCTCTTCAAACTTAATATCCCAACTCCTTGATGCTTGCTTAAATCCATAAATAGACTTCTGCAACTTACTTACCTTCGAGCCATCCTTAGATGTAAAACCCTCGGGTTGTGCCATATACACATCTCTGTCCAGATTCCTATTAAGGAATATTATTTTCACATCCATCTGCCATATCTCATAATCATAATTGTAATGAGCGATGATGGCAAGGAGTATCCTGATAGACTTCAGCATGGCCACCGGTGAAAAGGTTTCATCATTATCAATGCCTTCTTTTTTTTCTATAACCCTTGCAACTAACCTTGCTTTATAAGTAATTACGTTACCATCCATGTCAGTTTTCTTTTTGAAAATCCACTTGCATCCTATGGGCCTAATCCCACTTGGAGCATTAATCGAGCTCCAAACTTGATTTTTGTAGATAGAGTCCATCACTAACCTCATGGATGCAAACCATTTGTCAGATTCTGAGCCTTCCATTACCTCCTTGTAAGTCCTAGGCTTATCATCTTCCATAAAGAAGAGATGTTTATCATCAGTGATGAGAAACCCGTATCGTTCGAGAGCGATTGGAGCCCGACCTGACCTACGCAATGTTGGTGTTATAGTAGGTTGTTCCATGTTTACACTATCTTGTATAACAGGTGTAGGAATAATCAGTTGATTGTCTGTTTGATCTTCTTGAGTGCCTAACTCAAGATTGCTCCTATTAGCTTTCGCAAGCATATGCTCCTTCTAGAGGAATTAAGCATTTCAAGAAACAAGGACTTTTTTCCTTGGGATCATAGATGGTATACCCCATAGTCTCCTTAGGGTAATCCACAAATAGACACCTGTTAAACTTAGCACCCAGTTTATCTGAACTGGTCCTCTTTACATAAGCAGGACATCCCCAAACTCTTAGGTGAGAAAGAGCGGGTTTCTTACCATACCATAATTCGTATGGAGTATGATCAACTGATTTAGAGGGTACCCTATTTATAATATAAACTATGCTCTTAAGTGTATAACCCCAAAAGGATCAACTAAGTTCTACTAAGCTCATAATGGACCAAACCATATCGAGTAAAGTTCAATTCCTCCTTTCTGACACTCCATTGTGTTGGGGTGTATAAGGAGGTGTCTACTGGGATAAAATACCATTATCCCTTAGACGATCCTGAAACTTTTGGCTTAAGTATTCACCACCTCGATCAGATCGAAGGGTCTTGATACTTTTACCAAGCTATTTCTCTACTTCGATTTTGAACTCTTTAAATTTCTCAAAACTCTCAAACTTGTACTCATAAGGTACAAATAACCATATCACGAGTAATCGTCGATAAAGGTTATGAAGTAGACGAAACACTCATGTATGTTAACACTCATTGGACCACACACATCGGAATGTATTATTTCCAAGGTACTAGTGGCATGTTGACCCTTTCCCTTGAAAGGTTTCTTAGTCATCTTCCCCTTTAAACAAGGTTCGCATGCACCATAGGATTCCCATTCCATTAGGCCCAAGTCTCCACATTTGTGTAACTTAGCTAATAGAGTCTTATTTATATGGCTTAGACGACAATGCCATAAGTATGAGGACTTCTCATTATCTAATCTCTATTTCTTAACAATGTTCATATTTAGAATTTCAGTTTTAGTATTGTCAGCGGGGCGACACGGAGCGGTGGGCCAATAGCTGGCGATTTCATAAGCGCGGTCCACCGGGGTGTTTGAAAAAGAAAAGCACCAAGTCGAGGACTTGGAAAAAGGTTGAAAGAGAGGGCGAAAAATATTTTAGATCGGTTCGAACCCGAATCCACCATCACTTAGTGTGGAGTCGCCACTTGGATTAGCTCTTTCTAGGAATTAGAGTCCTATGAGGCTTAACGTCCGGGGGAATGCCCACTAAGACACAGAGATTCGGTTTCGGGATAAGTTGCTTATTTCTTAAGTGATCACATTATATTACATCTATAAAAAACCATATTTTCTTAATTGCGCATATTCACACTTAGGTCATTTTTCAAGTTTAAATGCATGATTTACGTATGTCAAAATAATGAACCATCCACAAGGTGAAATAATAAACCATCCACAAAGCAGTAAGTAAATGTGAAAAATAAATGCAAAAAATGAAAATTACAAGGCTTTCAAAAATTGGGGGATGCAACCGCCTGCTACCTTATTAATTACATTTCCCAAAACAAATGAAATTGCGATACTCGAAGGAAAATTAAAATCCTAAACATATATCTAACCTGCATCCACAAAAGTTATCACATGGGATATCACATATGTTCGATTTGATTTTAGCGAGACCCGTGTGGCCTAATTAAAACATTGACGGTTTAACGTTGTTATTTTAAATAAAAATAGCTCATTTTTATTTACACGTATGTTGGTCAATTTTATTAGTGAAAATAACCGTAAGGAAAAAGGTGAGGTCTGTTATTCGAGAATAATTTTAATTCCCTTCGTTGGGGTATTCAAACATAAAAACTAAAAAGAAATAAAAGATGAAGAAGGGAATTACAACATTATATTATAATAATAAGGAATAAAAATAATTCCTAGGTCCATAAATAAAAATCAGAAAGAGATGAAGTAGATGAAAGCACGGAATTCGCAATTCTAGGAACTCAGAGGCTTACCCTTGCGGTATGAATCCACTTTGGCGTATCCGTTCCTCGTTTGTTTTGATTTAATTGTAGTTTGATGTGGAAAAATAAGTGTTTATTTATCCAAATGATAATCAGACTCGGGTTCTAAATTTGTTTTAGACCTGAGAATATCTGAGGATATTTGAAGAAAAGAAAAGATGAAGAAGTTTGGTTTTTAAGATGAAGAAATTTAGGATACAAATGAGTTTTGGATCCAACAAAAAATTAGAAGAAAAGAAAGTATTTTTATCTGTGTTTTTTCTATCTGAAGAAGAGAATTTTCTCTGAATTTTCGAGCCCCGATTATCGAAAAAGACCCGATTATTTATGGGAGAAATTCTCGAAAATCCAAAAAGGTAAGTTTTTCCAACGAGGGGTCTTACTGGAAAAAAAAGGTCCGGCGAGGCCCCTCACCATGACTTTAGCGAGGCATATGCCTCGCCAAAGCTTGGCGAGGGAGCCTCGCCAAGCTCTTTGGCGAGGGAGCCTTTCTAAGCTCTTTGGTGAGGCATGCCTCGCCAAAGTTTGGCTTGGCGAGACTCATGCCTAGCCAAAGCTTGGCAAGGCTTGCCTCGTCGAAGCCTTTTGGCGAGGTTTGCCTCACCCACCTTTGGTGATGCGGGCCCCCGAATTTGGTTTTCCTCAAAGTTCGAATTTTTTGTGTATTTTATATTTTATAATTAATTTCTAAATTAAAGTCCTTTTAAATTCAACGACGAGGAAGACTCCTATTTGAAGATCGTCAAACGATCGAAAATCGTGTGATTCGAGGATAAATATCTTGAAAAGCTGTCATCATTGAACGCGCGAGCTAGTACAAAATCCCGTGCTCACAACTGCCCCCATTGTGATCATCGTTGGTTGTAAAACTAGTATGATCACACAAAAAGAGCGTAGGGATAGAGAGAATACCTGACCGGTGTGGTTAGTGACTTCTTATTCCCAATTGGTGATAATATAGGCCTTCCTTTTTGGCATAGTGTCTTCATAGGGTTGTCTATTTCTTTCTTCAGAATCCCTTAGGTAGTTGATGCCCCTTGTGGGTCGGTCGACCGTTTCTTTCTGTGGCGTCCCTGTTGTAGTCGGTAACCGTTTCATTCTCTGGTTGATAAGTAAAACTGTTTCTTTCTTCAACCATCGAGATAATAGTTTCCTTCATCGGTTATGTTTTGTAGTTCCTTAATAGGATGTTGACTTGTTTCCTGTGACAAGTCAGAAAAAAGATAATGTTAATATATTTTATGATGATTGTTTTAATTATTTGATTGAGTTTATGGGAAGCAAAAATTTTTTCCCCTTCAATCAAAATTAAAACGTGATAAGTAAATAAGTTCAATAGAAATTTGGGGATTTCTCAAAAATTATTCCGTTGTTTTGTGATATCGCAATGTCGACTTCAGGCTTGAGTGGGCTATCATCTTATTTGTAGGTTCCTCATGTGGTGGTATAGGTTCTTGTTTACTAGGATGGCATTGCCCTGATTCGGTATCATTTTTGCCTGTAAATGTCATGATGCGAATGTAATGTATGCATGTTTTTATGCATGAACAATATTTATCATATGATGTATGTTTGTTTGTTATAGGCATCATGGGCTTCATTCATTGAGGAGCCTTCTCTTGTGCTGGTGCATGGTTGCCCCTAGGGTTTGTCTTGTTGGGGATTCCATTGATGACTTCCTCAAAGCGACGACCATGGGTTCGTTGAATTAGGTTCAAGTTTATAGCTTGGATGTGATTGGAGAAAAATCTAGATGAATCGTTGATCCGGCATTATGTTGGTGATGATCGCTTGGAAGCCATTTTGCCTGAAGTGTTGAAGGTATATGATGCCTCGTACTGTTCAGAGGAGGAGATGATGAATTTGATATTTCTTTGGTTCTAAGTTTTCTATAGATCGCCCTTGCGGGTTTTCAATCTATCGAACCTTGTCTTAATTTTTGCCTGGACCACCCTTTCAGGTTTTCAATATAGCAGACTCACATTTCTTTATTTTATTCTTATATACATAT
>CATIWQ010460468.1:0-14323 GCA_949673415.1 Euphorbia schlechtendalii | reverse complement strand
GAAAGAATTAATCTCAAGTTCAACATTTGAAATCTCTGTCTCTGAAAATCTTAGAATTTATTTCAAACGGACAAATTTGAAAGATATAGAGAGATGAGAAATTGAAGAAAATGTTAGGATGAAAAGTTTGCAATAACTACTTCCAAGACATTCAAGTACAAATAGATGACTGAAACAGATGTTCAAACTTAGTGAATCACCAGGAATTTCTTAAGATCTAAAATACTGTCAAATTATTCCCAGCTTTCAAGAATTCTAAATCAAGCATTCTAAGAAAAAGCAAATCGTCTAATATGTTTGTAATAGAGAGCATCAAATCTTAGATTTAACATTGTAAAAGGATTCAATGATTCTTATTAGTTGAATCCTTAGTTCATAATTTCTATTCAAATATGAGTGATAGTTTAGGAAGGGGACCTAAATTGTGGACTGAGAGGTAGTTAGAAAGGAAGGTACTTTAATCGATTCTATCCATTGTAAAGGCTTCTCCGCCTAAGGAAAGAAAGAAACACTAGTCGATTAAAGCTCAGAAAGGAATCCAGGGACTAGAGGTAGGCTCGGAGCTGAACCATGATAAAATCTCAGGTGTTAAGTTTCTAACCTTTGTCATCTTCCTTTACAACATCTTGCTCACTCATCATTCTCTCTATTTTTATCACCAAGCTTGTAAACTAATCCAAGTTGAGTAAAGTACTTAGTAGTGGTTGAAGATAAACTAAGTTAGCAAAGCTGAGTAGTTTATAGTTTTTAGATCTGCACTCAACAAAAGTTACTCAACACGGATCTAAAAACTGGACTTAGTGAAAGAACTTTTATAAACTTAAAAAGAACCAACTAATTGCATTCACCTCCCCTCTTATGTGTTATTAAAGCTATTTTGGACTAACAAGGGTGATCATTATGAACATCATAGTTGATGTTATAATAATTTTTTAGATTGTAATACATAGTGTATAACTTAATTCCAATTAGATGTAAAATAGTTATGCACGTTAAGTATATTATGTGGTGGTTGATGATATAAGTCATTGTCATATGTTTGACATCATTAATATGTATTTGTTTATTTGTTTATATGTTTGTATAACAAGTTTTATGACATGTTTTATTATTGAATAATTTTGGGATTGTGTTTTATATGCTTAAATCTAAGTAATTTATTTTATTTATATATCGTTATTTATTTTAAACTTTATACTTGTTTAAAGACATATAAAATACATAAAATACTTAAATCTTTAATAAAACTTTTACGACTAATATGCCTATTGAATCCCAAAATAGTTTCAATAATTATGCATAATAAAGCTATCTAATGTTTATCATTAAATGTTATTAGTTAAGTGAACTAATTAAAGATAATAGGTCTAAAGTGCATTTAATGATATACATTATAGTTAAAGGAACTACAGCAAACTATAAAAACACATAAATTACTATTGTACGATGAATCGAACTAAATTAAATGCAAGTGTTTTTACCTAGTGGATGATGGGGGATTATATCTTTTTTGATATTGGGGTTGATGTTTACATTTTCTTGGAAAGTTTGTATTCAAGTCAATAGTAAATAAATCATAATTTCTCATATAATTGACTCAAATCATTTTATACGTGTTTAGTCTCACTATTACCGATCAAAGGATATCGATATTAGACTTCGCTACGAAATTATTTGTAGCAGACTTAGGTTCTTAACAGTAGTTATTAGATTATCTGGATGTTGAAGTTTGAGTTTGTGATGGAGGAATAAAGAGTCCTCTTATACTAAGAGTAATGTTGTGTATGAGTTCAAAGAGAGTGACACAAACCAACTTAGACATGACAAGAATTGTTTTTTTCATGGGAGAGGAAGAATTTAATAACCTATTACATTTTACTTAGTGCTATAAGTGATTTACTTGCTGCAATTCATGTAAGATAGACATGTTCAAGTTTAATCACTAAATTGAAAGAGGTTATAACTAGTGATCGGTTCTTCGCCTTGAGTGGGAGCATATGTGATGCATTTTACTCAATCTTATAGAATCAGTTCGTTTAATGTAGTTACAAATTTCTTGGAAATGGTAGATTTGTTCTTTTGATATTCAAGATTCTTCCTGAATGCATTGAAAGTCTTAGGGTATTAGTTTTTAAGACAACATATGTTAACTTACATTAAAATATCTACAAATGGAAGAAGCACAATGCAAATAGGTCTGAACCATTCGAACATAAATTTGATAGGTCTAAAGGCAATAAATAGTAAAATCACAAAGGTGATATGCTAAATTCCCACTATAGAGGTATTGTGCAATAGAACCCTAATCCCAACTTGGTACATGTAATATATTCTAAAATGAATTATATAGTAATATGCTCAATGTTGCTGATGGAATCTTATCCTTTGTGGATTATTGATTCAAGTGCAACATGTGTTATGAGCATATACCATGATATAATTATATAATTTCAACAACCTATATGAGAAATATTGAAATTTATATCAATATTAAAATGAGTTGAAGTTCTATAGATTGACACATGTAGAATATATTTGCAATGAGCACAAATCCAATAGTTACATGATGTGTTTTATTCTCATATTAATTGTTCAAAAATTAAATTTGTGACATGTTTCAATGAACGAGTCATCTTTGAATTTTTCCAACAACAAGTTTTTTCATTCCTGAATTGTAAATTTATGAGTCTAGTTCTTAAACAAATGGTTTTAATGTAATGAATGTGCATTACAAATTAACAAGGGGATAATGTTTGTTTTCCACAAACTATTATTTCGAAAGAAAATGTTAGTGTATCATACAGATGATTGTGTCACATACGCTATGAAGAACACATCATCTAGGGTTAATGTAATGGGTAATTTATAACGATTATACTATCATCATGTGATTATTTCATTTAAAGGAAATCAAACTTATAATTCATTTCAAAAGGAACTAGAATTAAATCAACTACAACTTATTCAATATAAAAAATGTGATTCAATAAACATAAGGGTAAGACATAAGCCTAATTATTCATCATATTAAATGATGTTCATACTTGTTATACATCAGTTACTTGATTTCCCATGAATATGAAGTTTCTAGCTATCAAAACATTTATAAATCTGGTAATAAATCAAGTAGATTTGACTGTAAAGCATTAAATTAAAAGTGGTAAAAAGTACTTTTCAGTTAACCTTAAAATTTTATGTGATGAAGGGATTCAACATCCATTGTTTGTATCCTATAAAAGTATAGAGTTCATGATCGATGACATTAAATTCTTCTTCCAATGGTTAAGTATATGTACTGAACCATGTACCTTCAAAGTCTGTCTCTTCCAACCCATATGTGATAATGGATTGGAAGTATATCTAATTTATCCTGGTTATGACATTAGGGTTGTATTAGTTACTCCCACTCCACCTTAAAAAAGTTTGGGAAATTGGGTCTAAGAGGTAGATGGAATGTCTTTTAAAATACTCTAACATATGAAAATGATAAGTTTTGCGTGGGAGAATGCGAATAGATTCGTAAAAATCTGAATCACAAAATGTCAATTTCTTAGAAATGAGTTTTATAGATTAAGTGTATTAGACAAAAACATCTCCTTTTATTATGACTCTTGAACATAATTTTTGGGATATATCTTCAAGTGGGAGTAATTCAAATTTATTAGTTCATAATTATCATATTAATTAGGGATCTTGTTTCATGCGGGAGCTGAGAACTTAAAGTGTTATTAGTCGAAGTGGTAGTCAATATTTTTGACTCAAGTACGAGCTTATATCATTATAATATTTATTAATCGAGTGGGAGCACAAAAATGAGCTTAGAAGGAAAAATTTCAAGTTATAAAAGATATAAGAGACATATTTATGAGAATTCAGAGCCTAAGAAATTCAAATAGAAAAATTATTCTGACCTTGAAAATTAAGTGTTTAAAGGGAGATGAATAATTGCGTGTGATGGAAGAAGAATTAAGTTGACTTGCTTGGAGGACATAAAAATATTGAGAAAAGGTGGATTCCTAATGCAAAGTAAAAGCATTAGGCTTATAGTCAGGGGACACATATATTCAAACTGATAAGAATATTTTATAAGAATGTATTCCTTCCGGTTGCGAGAATTATATCTATATGAATCATTTTAACTTCAGTAGTTGTATCTTCCATAAAATAACTTCAAGTAGGTGTATGGACCTCTATTCTTAATGGAGTATTGTCATGAGAGATCTATATGGAAAAATTAAAGAGGATTTGTTCCAAAAATTTGTATACATGAGATTTCTTGAATAGAATAAGTTAATTTATAATCTCATGATGTTTTAAGGTTATGAGTGGATGACATGGATACAATGGGCCGAGAGCGCGCTAGGAATGACAAGCACGATCCATCGGGGTGTTTTTTTGAAAATAAAATATAGGATCGAGGACCTGAAAGGTTTAAAGAGAAAACAAAATCGATTTAGATCGTCAAAACCTGAAATCATTATCTCGTAGTTTAAAGTCATCACCTGGATAAGCTCTTCCAAGAATTAAAATCATGTGAGGCTTAACGTCCGGGGGACAGCCCACTAGGACACAGAGATTTGGGTTCGGGATAAGTTGCTTACTTCTTATTGGATCACATTAAATTATATCTACAAAAAATCGCATTTCTTAATTGTGCATATTCGAACTTAAGGCATTTTCGGGTTTATAGTATGATTTAACGTGCATGCGGAAATCAGTAAATTCATACATAAAGTAGTAAATAAATGCGGAAAAATAAAATTGCAAAACCTCAGGGGATGCAACCGCTCGCCTAACCTATTAATTACATTCATTTAAAAAGTAATTGTAATACCCGAAGAAAAATAAAATCCTATGCATACATTTAACATAATCTACCTGCATCCACAAAGGTTAGCATAGGTGATATAGCATAACATAAATATTTACTCATATGCTCTATTTAATTTTGACCAAGCCTGTGTGGCCTAATTAAAATATCGAAGATTAAAAATTCTTATTTTAAGAGAAAACAATTCATTTTATACATAAATATGTTGCTCAGTTATCTTGGAAAAATTTTAATTCCTTTCGTCGGGGTATTTTAACATGAAAATTAAAGGATCTCCACAATAAAATAAATTAAAAGCATAAGTAAAAGCATAAAAGAAAGATGCATAGTAAATCAATAAAATGATAATTAAATGGATAAATAAAAGAATTAATATAATAAATTTAATCAGTAAAAGACATAAAATAAATGCTAGGTCAACATATAGAAATGAAGAAGAAAAATAAATAAATCGTAGAAGAAGCAATTCTAGGAACTCAAAGGCTCGGCGCGAATCCACTTCGACGAATCCGCTAGATCTCCGGGAGCGTTTCTCGTTCGTTTTTTGTTGTGATTTGTATAAAAAATCGATTAAAAAATAATTAAATTTGGAACCTAAATTTATTTTAGGCCCGAAAATAACTAAAAGAAACTTTGTAAAAGATGACAAAATGTTAGAGCTATTTTGCGCTTTTTTTGTAGAAAAAATCTAATCGTTTTGTTATTAAGAATATTTTTTTGTAAAATTTTCTGTTTCCCCCGTTTTGAAAAATTCCTCCTATTTATAAGGGGGAAACGAATTTGGTTGAGTCCTCCGGCGAACTGAAAGCCGCCGGCGAAAGCCAAGCTGGCTGAGCCAGCGAAGTACTGGCTTTGTTGGCTTGGCCAGCAAAGCCATCGTTGGCTTCGCCAGTGACATGCTAGCGAAGCTAGCGAGGCCTTTGCTGGCCGGGTCGGATTTTTTTTTCCTTTTTATATATTATTATTATTATTATTATTATTATTATTATTATGTTATTTATTATTTTTCTATAAATTAATTAAAACTTTTTTAGTGTTTAATTAATTAATTTATTCCGAAACTTTAAACATTTATTCAAGTCCTTAAAATATTTATTCAAGCTTTTAAGTATTTACTTAAGGCTTTTAAATATTTTTATGGTCTTGAATATTTATTAGGCCCCGAAATATTTTTTGGTCACGAGGAGAGCTTTCAATTGAAGATCGTCGAACCGTCGAAAATAGTAAGATTCAAGGATTAAATCCTGAAAAAGCCGTCATCATTGAACGCGCGAGCTAGTACAACATCCTATGCTCACAGCTGCCCCTCGTGTGATCACTGCTGGTTATAGCTTGTATGATCACACGAAATGGAGCGGAGGGATAGAGAAAATACCTGACTGGTGCGGTTGGTGACTTCTTTGTCCTCCATCAGTGATGATACGAGCCTTCATTTCTGGCACCGTGCCCTCACGGGACTATCCGTTTCTTTTTTCGGCAACCCTTGATGGTTGATGCCCCTTGCAGGCGGATGTGAGCGGACGAAGTTTTAACGCACGGCGAAGCGGGTCGGGAAAAACCATTAGACGATTTTAAAATAAAATGAATTGATTAACCAAAAAAAGTAAATGAAAAAAAAATTAATAAAAATACTATTGTACAAATAAATGAAGAAATCGGAAATCAGGATTGGATTACAAAAATAACTAAGGTAAATTTTTTTTTATAAAATCATTATTCTGTACGTATTCTATATATATTATACAATAAAATATAATATAATATACTTTAATTAAAAATAAAACGGAACTAGAAAACATTGTCTAAGAAAAATAGGAGTCGACACCCGGTTTAGCTCTACCGGGAAATTCAGTATAGCCAATCCAACTAAGATTCCTATACCCCTTAAACAGAGATTCTAGGTCCGGACAAAGCACTTATTAATCTACTTAGTTCAAAATCATTAATTTCATACATATTATGCAATTTAAACCATTTTACGCCTATTCCAATTTTAAGCCTAAATTAATTATATATGCTAATACAATAACATAAGGTAAAATAAAAGTCCACATCATGAAAATAAAAGCGGAAAGTAAATAAATTACAACTGTCTAATTACAAATGATATAGGAAATTGAATAACTCAAGAAGGTGTCTGAATTTCGCATTGAGATTTTAATTAAATCTCAAACTCAAGCTCCATAAGAAAAACATCAATCACCTTGTAAAACACAAATGAAACATTAAAATGGTCACAAGAATAAATTAAAATGGATGATAAAATGAAATGAAATATAATGTGAAGTATAGAAAAATAAGATTACCCTTAGGTTTATCATTTTTCTTAGTGTCTAGAATTACGATCGAAATCCAACTTTGAGATTGATTAGACAAGAACACTAAGGGTGTGTTTCGAATGATCAATTTTGAAAGAATTCAATTCAATTGAATTCATTATGTCAAATTTCCTTGTTTGGAACTAAACAAATATTGATAGAATTCAAATCATGCAAGATTTGAATTATTGTGAATGCAAAGAATAGAATTCTTGCAGAAACTCGCAAGATTTGAAAGGAATTCATTTGAGTTATGCTTTTAAATATTATTTTTATCATTTTAACATTCTCATATGCTTTTAATTGAACGAGACAAAATATTTGTATAAATTATTTAGAAAAAATTTTAAATATATTAATTAACAATCGATTGAATTCTTTAAGTTTCCAAATAAAGGAATTTGTTTGAGAAATCATTTCTGTTGAATTCTTTTCAATGAATTCAATTCAATTCCTTTCATTTTCTCACGTGATTTGTTTCCAAACACCCCCTAAGTGATTAATCCCTTAGAAAGACTTCAATTGCAGTCCTTGTACAAATGCTCAAAATAAAATTTTGTATTCCCAAAACTCTGAAAAAAAAAAATTCATTTACTCCCGTTAATCCAAATTGAAAAATAAACGTTCCTCCACTTTCCCGTTTCCTTTTCTTAATTAACTCTTTTTTTATTTATATTAATTTAAAAATTTAAAGTAAATGTTATATTATAAATTTATTATATCATATAAAAGTCACATATATGATGTGTATAATAGTTACCCATAATAATATTATGTCACATTCCATATAATATTAATACATTGTATAATAGAACAAAAACAAATAAAAAAAATAGAGAGCTACAAGGGGTTAGCTAATTGATTGTTTCGGGGTCATTTGGTTATCTTTCATATCTCAAAGTCAGGATTCGGAAATAAATTATATGACACAAAAAATTGGTAATTTGTCATCATTAGGTTAGGGTGGACCATGCTCACAGTTTGCCCCTCGTGTGCGTGATATCAAAGCTTCCAAACCATTGAGGTATGTAGAGAGATTTTTAGCACACAAAGAGAGCACAATGAGTAAAAAAAAACATGCAATTTTAAAAGTGCAGTGGCAACGTTGCATACAATTAGAAAACCCGTGTTGTGATTTGAAAGTGATGATAAAGACACAATGCCTAAAATTATAATCACATTCTGGTTTTAAAGAAAAACTTGTCTATTCATAGAAGTGAAGAACATGTGTAAGAGATAAACATAAAGAAAAGGTTGATGACAGAGGAAAAGTGCAGATCACCAAGAACAAAAGCCAAATGATGGCAGAGATGTATAGTGTGCCAATTGAAATCCAAATAGTAATTGAGGATAAAAACACACTAGTGAAAATTCATATCATAACAAATGCAAGATGGCATGTTAATTATACTTTAAGAAGTTCAAATTTCGGATTTGACTGATATATTTTGGAATAAAAATTTTTGCCCATTCAGTCAAAACTAAATTTGATGCTAAAAACATAAGCAAGAGAGGTCTGCCCCATCTTAAAAACACTCTTTTGAATGAAAAGAAAAGAAAAGAAAAGAAAGAAAGAAAAGTAATTGCCTTTTATGATGAAGTGAAGAAAAAGAATTTGCTTGCTTTGCGCTATTTGGAGTGAGTTTGATAGACAATTTGCTTGCCTTGTCCAGCATAGCAAGATTGAAAGATCTGCTTTGCACTTCATATAGTGAGCTTGTAAGTTTTCTTTACGTAGTCAAGACCTATACAATCAGATGAATAGTGCAATGTATGCGTACATTGTATGAATGAATGCATGTAAATGCATACATCTTTCTTCGAAACTCCTTGTCAAATTTGTGTTCAGTTGGACTTGTGTATGTATTCATAGGCTGATGTCGTGGCTTTCATCAAGGAATGAGGTCTAAGTCATGGTTTGCAGAATTCCACACAATGATCACTCATACATGTGTATAGATACAAAAATAATGATGGAATGACATATGTAGTATATTTTTATCTGATCCTAACTTTTACATAGACCACCCTTTCGAGTTTTTGATTTATCGGATCGTCTAAATTTTTACCTAGACCGCCCTTTTAAATTTTCAATCAGGCTATTATTCCTAACTTTTGCATTCGATAATGACTAAACGTTTACATGCACTCATCATCACACACATGCAAAGTATAAGCAATAATGATTCTTTCATTATTGAAATTAATCGAGGTATATACTGACATGGTACACATTTTGAACAATCTCTTGTGCTACCAACCAACCTGTGAAGTTTTTCTGAATGATATCTCTCATTAGCTCACTATCTTAATTTTTGCCCAGATCGCTATTTCAGTTTTTCAATCGGACATACTTGATTTTTTTATTTATTATTCTTTGTTGCCATTTATTTTCTCACCAAGTCACCCTTGTGAATTCTGGTAGGCCTTATTTTTTTATACATAGTAGCGCTTGAGCTGATCTTGGTTGATGGGATTGACGAATTCATTTTCATCAATGTCCATAATCTTCGCTGCCCATTACTAAGCACCTTGTTCACCACATACTAGCCTTCCCAATTAGGATGAAACTTGCCCCTAACATCGATGTTTCTTTGCTTCATTTTCTTTAATACTAAATCCCCCGCTTTTAGTGGATATTTATGTGGTTTTACCCAAATATTGTACATTGTGGCCATGTGTTGCTGATACATTTGTGGATGATCTAATGCCTGCAATCTCCTCTCATCAATCAAGTTTAGATGTTCATACCTTTCTCACACCCAATCTAATTCAGATACCAACACTTCTAAAGCTACTTGAAGTAACCTAACATCTGTTTCAACTAGTAACACGACCTTTATACCATATAATAAAGAGAAAGGTGTTTGGTCATTTGAAGTTCTCATGCTAGTTCTGTAACCCCATAGAGAAAATGGTAATTTATCAACCCAATCCCTGTAAGTGGATATCATCTTGGATAAAATTCTTTTCAACGACTTATTTGCAGACTCTACTGCACCAATGGCTTGTGGTCTATACGGCGAAGATACGCCTGCCCAGCCCCCAACAAGGCAAAGAAGATATATGAAGGCCAAAACTAGTGCTCAGAGAGAAGCTGAGGTGAAACAATATGAAGAAGAGCAGGAAGATGCTGTGGAGGTAGAGGAAAACATGCGCCAAAGAAAGCGCAAACTCATTGTATTAGAAGATACTAAGGAGCATAGTGATTCCAAGAAGTCAAAGGATGAGGACACAACTCGTCCTAGCGCTGCTGTAGTTCAAGAGGGGCCTCAATAAAGCTAAGGGTACTCAGCGCAAGAGCTCTGCCTCCAACTGCCCACTTTAGAAGAATATTAAAGTGTTGAGCAGCGATGAGGATGTTGGAGGAACCCTACCCCTTCATTAGGAAGAGTATGATCTTTTTGATCCAACCATCCCCACACCCACTTTCACTCAAACTGAGGAAATTCCTACTCAGTTTGAGATATCTTATGTTGATTCATCCTTGGATCAATCAGCTAATCAAGAGGTACCTTTAAATCCTACCCCTATTTCTTCTGTAAATCCTACTCCTCTTGTAAGTTCCCCGGTTTCTAAACCTGTAGTCACTAAAATTCCTTCTTCTCCTGTAAATCTTAAACCTTCCAACACTGTAAATTCCCTAGTAACTATATCCTCTTCTCTGGTAAATATTCCTTCCTCATCTTCTCTTGTACATACCCAAGATTCCTTTTCTCCCAATACTTCCCCAAATAATAACCAACATATTAATTCTTCTCTTCCTCAAACTCAAATAATTCCTACCCCTGTAAAACCTAAAACCACCCTTCTTCTTTAACTGTATAAATTACTAAACCTACCACTTCTTCAAACCCATCCTCAACCCCCTTAATTCTTCTAATAAAGGAAGCTCGTAATGCTCAGAATTCCGCTCAGTATGGAGAAGCAATTGGTCATGGTAGTGAGGTAAATTTTAAAGCTAGTGAAGTACCTAAACCCAGTAGTAAGCTAGTTCAAGAGGACATGACTAATGCATCCATCTTGGTTAAGATTAGAGGGTTGGCAAGATGAAATTCCCAACGCTGAATGCTAATGCTGATGAGTTGGATGGATCAGTTAGCAATTTGCTACTGACTCAAGAATTGACGGGCTTATCTTCCAAACCCAAGGCAAAGCTACTTGAAATCGATGAACATTCAGGCTTGCCCTCTTAATCTCTATACTTTGAGGAGTTTGAAAAGATTTATGGAAGTTTGTATGTGATTCGAAATCACTTGGCAAAAGAGAGTGCCAAGAGTTTGGTTGACAAGATGGTTATGATCTTAGCTGGTTTGTCGGATTCTGCAGCCTAGCTTGGGGCAGTGGTTACTTCTATCTCACTTCTACTGCACTTACTAACATAGTGGCATGAAAGATAAAGGGTAGTGTAGACGCTGTTATTAAGTAGATAAGTAGTTTGAGCTCCACACTAGAAACTCAAACTACATAGTTCCACAAACTTGGTGAAGAGCAAGCAAAAAAAAGGAGCAGCGACAAGAAGATAGACTCTGTGCTCACAAAGGTCGAAACCATAAAGGATAGAGGGCACAATGATCACAAGATTTTGACTATAATCGTTCTGATAGGCTTATATTCGGTAATGGTGCCAAAAATATTGTTCCCCACTTTTCTATCGATAAGATAAAAGTTCAAAATACGAACAGGTGTTGTCAATACTGCTTATCAAATGGAAAAATGATGACCACTACAAGTATACAGTTTCGATGTGCTTTTAAAAGATATCGATCTCACATAGAAGGAATTCGATTTTGAAGACCAACTAGAGTTACAGAACAAACGAAATAAGATAATTTGTGGGGTTGGATGGTTTGGATGATAGACTGATGAATAAATAGATGCATAAATAGATTAGAGAAGATGTAAACTATATAGAATTTCTTAAGAACAAGTATAGTGGAGAAAAACATGCAAAATCATCAAGCAAATTTCATACACTAGATAACTTCAACAAACACGGTTCTAGACGCCCGAATATTCAATAATTCACCGTAGAATAACACATGAGATGACTTTTCTAAATCTTGGGTAAACGAATTATGACACGCATAAGAACCTGGATAACAATATTACTATGCTTAGTATGAATCGCTCTCACATAGCCATATTTAGCATGTACCACTCCAAAAATGTTGGCTCACTAAACAGCATTATAATCACAGATCCAGTGATTATATAAAATATTGTTAACCCCAAAATCACTCTTAAAGTTAGCTCGAAAGCATATAACTTGATAAATAAAAATGATGCAAGATGAAATACTTGTTATGACACATAGACATATCATAAATTTTGAAATAGAAAGTATAAGCAGAAAACAAAGTAAAGTTGTAAGGTATGCAGGTGAAATCTAAAGTTGATCAAACCTTATCCACTCTTTAATGGGAGTCGTCAATTCCCGCAATTCCAGCGTCTACTTTGAATTCGATCTCGACTCGTACATAACCTCCGCTAAGATGCTATTCTTTGTGAATTTCAAATAAAAGAATGTTGAAGAATGAAAACTTTTATTGATAAGTCTTTTCAATTACACTCATACAACAATCGCTCAAATTTGTGGTGAAATCTAGTGATCGAAATAAGTATCAAATCACTTATACATTTTTCTCACTACAAATTTGAACGTAGTGAAATCTATACTTTTTTCATTATCTAATATGTATCACACATACTACCATTCATTCTATCTCCAATCTACCGAAAATGGTTGATTTGAACTCTATTTAATGAGTACGAAGGGTTGCGTCTATCCAAACAAAGAGTCGTGTCCATTGGCGAAGAGTTACATCACTACAATATGATTGGATGTAAAGATTAATCCTCATCCACAATGGAAATGCACCTTTTCATGATTGGTTATCTTCCAAAAGGTGTCTTTTCGATTGACAGTTGATGGCGGTTGATAGTTCTTATCCGGCGGTTGGTAGTTGAGAAGAGTTTACCAATAATCATCACAAGTCGAGAGCAGGATGTATTTTTCATGATCGTGACTATTGGTTGGAAACTTTCTGCTTGCGAAGAGTAACAAGTCATGACCGTGAATGGGTGTCACGATCGTGAAATGTGTTTTTTCTTCATGTTTCTTCTTTGCAACTTTGCCGATCTTTGACAATTTCGATCTTGAGCCATTTCCTTGTATTCCACACATCTTTTTGCACCTTTTTCACTCTTTTTACATAGAATTCCATCTTTGATCATTTTACTTCGAAGATTCACCTAGTTTCTGCATTTACATAAAAAACAACTACATACCACGTGAAATCTTTTACATGAAGTATAAAATGATTCTAAACCATATCATTTTATGACTGAAAATATCATGATAATAAGTGTAATTATACACTTATCACACCCCCACACTTAACTTTTGCCTTGTCCTCAAGGTAAACACAACATAAGTGTATAAAATAGTATTCAAGTTCGTACCTCATTTAGTGAAAGACTATCGTAGTGAGTACCACATTCCCACGTTGCATAAAGTTCATGTAAAAGTTCAAATTTCCCACAAATTAGTAATGGCAATTTATATAGTCTAGTTGCATACCTTTGCTCTTAATGGAGGGTCAATCGAATTACGTCTTTATATAAGTGTTATATTCTTACTCGAATATTTCCTTCTCTCAAATAAAATATAAAGATCAAAGGGAGCACTCTTTGGAAAGTTTGATCTCAAGGCATTTTTAGGTAACCTAGGATGCTTAAACACTCTTTAGTGGTTGCATTTTATGCTCCATACCACTCTCCCCTTTTTTAGTGGTTGCATTTTATGCTCCATACCACTTTCTCTTATTTTTTTCTTTTATATGTTTTTTGAAGTACAGATTTGTACTTTGCACCCATTTTTTGTGCTATGCAACTTTTTTTTTCACTCATTGAATGGTTGCAGTTTCTGCTTCGTACCATTCCTCACCTTTTGCATAACTCATTGGTTATCCTCTCTTTCTTTCGATTTTTTCTCTCAATACCCTCATCCTTTATTGATCACTTTCAAATCATTATAACTACAATTTCCCAAAACTTTAAACACACTCAATACTTATAAGACGTATTCGAGAATAGCATATAAAACTCATAGTAAGAACACTACTAGATATTACTCCACTACTAACTTATCAGTAGCATTAAACTAAAACTA
>CATIWQ010460399.1:0-21341 GCA_949673415.1 Euphorbia schlechtendalii | reverse complement strand
ATTTAATTCATTTATTCCTTAATGTTTTAATTTTTGATTGAAGGGGCAAAAATTTTTGCTCCGCATAAACTCAATCAAATAATTAAAACATTCATCGTAAAATGTATTAACATTATTTTCTTTCTTTCTGACTTGTTATAGGAAACAAGTCAACATCTTAAGGAAATTCAAAACATAACCGAAGAAGGAAACAGTTATCTCGACGGTTGAAGAAAGAAACAACCTCCTTCATCAATCGAAGAATGAAACGGTTGCCGACTACAACAGGGACACCGTAGAAAGAAATGGTAGACCATTCACAAGGGGCACCAAGTACCTAAGAATTCCGAAAAAAGAAATGGGCAACCATACGACGACACAACGTCAGAAAGGAAGACCTATTTTTATCACCAATTGAAAGCGGGAAGTCACCAACCACATCGGTCAGGTATTCTCTTTATCCCTCCGCTCTTTCGTGTGATAATACTGGTTAGACAACCAGCAATTATCACACGAGGGGCAGCTGTGAGCACAGGATTTTGAACCAACTCGCGCGTTCGATGATGATGGCTTTTTCGGGATTTTATCCTTGAATCACTCAATTTTCGAGTATCCTGATGCATCCGAATGGGAATCCTCCTCGTCTCAAAATTAAAAAAAAGAAGTTTTTAATAAATTATTTAATTTATTAATTAAAATATAAATAAATAAATAAATAAAAATATTAATTAAAAAAAATACAAAATACAAAAAATACATAAAATATGATGGAAAACCAGATCCGGGGACCCCACATCGTCAAAGGAGTGCGAGGCGAACCGCACCAAAAAAGGGTTTGGCGAGGCTCCCTTGCCAAGCTTTGGCGAGGCACGCGGCCTCGCCTAAGTCCCGGTGAGGGGCCTCGCCGGACTTTTTTTTTTCTGGCGAGACCCCTTGCCGGAAAAACTTACATTTTTTGGATTTCTGAGATTTTTCTATAAATAGTCGAGTCATTTCGATTATCGGGATCCGGAAATTATCATACAAAAATATAACTTTTAGAACAATTTCGAATTCCAAGAATAAAACGAACAATGTTTGGACTTTCTACTACATCATTTTTACCTAAATAAAAAGACGAAGAGGATTTCTCGAGGACCGATCGGATTTCTTCGACGTGGATTCCTTCAGTAAGGGTAAGCCTCTGAGTTCCTAGAACTGCAATTCTCATGCTTTCAATGTTTAGTTTTTTCTTCTGATTTCTTCTGCGAACCTAGAACTTTCTCTTCTTTTATTTTATTTTAATTGCTGTAATTCTTCTTCATCTTTTTCTTTATTAAAAGGAGATATATGTTAGAACACCACCACGAAGGGAATAAAACATATTCCCAGATAATAGACCTCATTTTTTACCATGCGAACAATTTCATTAATTAAAATGAGCAACCAATGTGCTAATAAATGAAAGGTTTTATTTAAATAACAAACACAATATCACGATCTTTTTTTTTAAAGCCACACGGGCCTCGTTGAATTCAAAACCGAACATACTTGCTATCCCCTATGCTAACTTTTGTGGATGCAGGTAGATTAGGATTAGATGTATGTTTAGAACTTTAATTTTCCTTCGGGTATTGTAATTTCAATTTTTGGGAAATGTAATTAATAGGTTAGCGGGCGGTTACATCCCCCAATTTTTGAAGCCTTGTAATTTCCATTTTTCACTTTTACTTTCCGCATTTACTTACTGTTTTGTGGATGGTTTATTTTTTCGCTTTGTAAATGATTTATTATTTCGTAAAACATGAACCATGCATCTAAACTCCAAAAATGACTTAAGTGCGAATATGTGCAATTAAAAGAAAACGGTTTTCTGTAGATGTAATTTAATGTGATCCAATGAGAAACAAGCAACTTATCTCGGAACCGAATCTCTGTGTCTTGGTGGGCCGTCCCCTGGACATTAAGCCTCACAGAACTCTAATTCATAGAAAGAGCTAATCCAGGTGACGATTCCATAATAAGAGACGGCGGATTTGGGTTCGAACCGATCTAAACGTTTTTCACCTTTTTCTCTTTCACCTTTTTTTCCCGGGTCCCCGACCCGGCACTTTTCTCCTTTTTCAAAAAACCCCGGTGGACCGCGCCTCTCATCCCGCCCGCTCTCGGCCCACCGCTCCGTGTCGCCCGCTCACAGCTGCTAATAGCATCATTTCTCCCCATAAGATTGTTGATATTGAGGATTGAAATAACATATCTTTGGTTATATTAAGTAGATGTGGGTGTCATCTTTCTGCAATCTCATTCAGTGCCATTGTCTGTCCTGACAATCTGAATTTCTACATTATACAATGTTTTGGACAAGTTGATAAAACATTAATTTCTTCTGAAACCTGAGTCTTATTCTATAATAATACAGTTTAAACCATCATACTATAATCATCCAAGATAGTAAGAAAATAATTTGCTCCAATTTTTTTATGAGACTTTGTATGGTCCCCAAACATCACAATGCAAGATTTATAGTTTATAGTTGATTTTTATATTGCTGTTTTGAAATACAAATCTGTGTTGTTTAGCATTGAGAAAAACCCACAATTCACATTTACACTTTTAAAATGAATACCTGCCACATGCCTTAACACATTATCTAAGGCATGGCCTAGCCTGAGGTGCCATATATTTGGCAATACATCAGTGGTTATTGAATTGACACAACAATTAGTAATTCTACTGGTTAAAGCTATCTCAGCTTTCTTCAAGATTTTATCAGCAAAAGATCCTTAAACTGACTTGTAGAGACCTTATGAGTATGCCCCACCTTCTATTACTTTCTTACTCATCAGATCCTGCAATAACAGTTATTTGAGTTGAACATGATAACAATATTGGATTGTTTTAGCAATTGACCAACCGTAAGCAAATTGTACTTAAAAACTGGTAGGCATAGGTAATCTTTTAAAACTAAAGATGGTGTGAGTTTTATCTCACCAGTATGGGTTACCTTTTGATATGAACCAACAGGTAATAAAATTGTTTATATTTTCTTTTTAAGTTAAAATTTATGGACCATAGACAGTGAGGGACACATGTGACTAGTATCCCCACTATCTATAATCCATGTTTGTTCTCCAAGTGGTTTCTGACTGATGTAAATGTGATATATTACCAACAAATCCAGAAAAACAAGTAAAAGCAGAAAAGTCATTGTTATTTGAGAGATTCCTTTGTATCAATGTCTTTTCTTTGCCTTTCATCGTAGCATAAATTTCGTATATCATCTTGTTTGTGATTATTAGAACCTCCTCCTCTTGCTCAGAATCAGAATTACTCGGAGGTGTTTGTTGATCAATTGTTTTAGCTTTTGACAGCATTAGTTCTAGGAGAGATGACAAGCAAGTTTCCTCTTCCTCTTTGATCTTAATCCTGAGAGCCTTTTTTTCTTCCTTGTTCCCACCATTCAGGATATAGCCTGTGTTATTGAAACATTAAGCTCTTGTGTGCCTCCATCTTGTACACAAATCACAATACAGATTATTGCTCTTATCAATCGTTTTATCATTTGAATTTTGTCTGTCAGTATTAGCCATATTGCATCCTTGCTTTACTTAATAATGAGCAAATTTCAAGTACTGTTTAATTGTTATTTTTTTGCTCTTCCACCTTTAGTGTCATAGAAAAAGTTTTGTTAACATTTGGAAAACTCTATGTCAGTAAGAGTTGATTAATCACATGTTCATATCCTTCGTGCAAACCAGAAAGAAATTTCATGAGTTCTTCTTCTTCTTCTTCTTCTTCTTCTTTTGGAGCATTATTCCCTCCAATTAAATTGGTGAGTTAATGAGATTTAATAGGCTTAGCGAATGCTCTATTGGTCATCAACAACATTACATTAAAATATTTGCAACTACTTTTAAATTTTTTTATGCAGCAAATGCTAATAAAAAGCAACGATATTTGTTTTGATTTCTTATACTTGTCATCTTAAGTAATATTCAAATATTTTATTTATATTATCAATTCAAAAAAATAATTAATTATAACTACAATTTGAATCATAACAATTTTTTTGTTTCATATGCATGGCTTCCTAAACTTCATAGTTATCTTTTTTGTTTCCAAAGTGAAAGACTCTTTATTCATGTTCAAAAAGTTAAGCAGAAGAAACCAAAATTAAATTTAAAAGTAATTGAAAATATTGATGAAACCAGATGTAGCTACCTAAGACTAAAGCCAACATGTCTTAATTAGAAAATATAGGCAGCTTCCCTTTTGCTGGTGTACGAGTTGTCTCTCTTGGTGTGTTTCTTGTTTTCTTTTTTTTTTTTGCTTTATGTTTTTCATCTTCTCAAAAGCAGTTATTTTAAGTGGCCTTCGTAAAATTCTTCAAAAATCTCCAATTTTTAATTTTCTTAATAAATGACAGTTTAAAGTATTTATTTAAAATATTTAATTACAACTGCTTTTAACTATTTTAGATAAAATATAATCAAAACAAATAATAATAATTATAATATTAGTAAGGTTCAATTCTTTTTAACGGATAATAAATATACTGAACTTGAATTGAAATTTACTTATTTCACTTTGTAACGAGTTGAAAAGAATATGTTTCTAACTACTAACTACGGGGCCTTAACTTGTTGACTGTTCTCCTTTTGTCATTCTCTAGTCTACTACAAATTACTGATCAATATCTCTGTCAGTCCTCGGATCATCCACATCAGACAATGTGAACTTTGACTTTCACTTGTACCAATTTATCTCTCGTTCCCACATGCATGCTTGATAAAGTTGGAAATTTGAACTATTCTCGTGTTTTTTAGCGTATAATCCTTTTATATCATCTTCTTTAGAAAACAACAATTGCTGGATTATTCCTTGTCTTATTGAATTGGACCTAAGTTTACTACTTTCTTTAATAAAATCAAGCTTGGGTTTCTAATAAATGGTAAGAATATTTCTACTTAATTAACTACCCAAAAGCTCTAAGTATATATATTTATGAATGTGAATCCAATACCAGAATTTATATATATATGTATCATTTCGTAGATTATGTATCTTTTATTATTATATCTGACAACATATATAATATGGTTCCGCTATATTGTATGTTATGCAACTATTATAGATTACAATTATTGAAATTTATTTTATGTATCATTTAAATCTTTTGAATTAAACGATTTCATGACATTATATAACACATGATAAAAATGAATATATATGTTGGTCACAAGACTGAAGTCTAAGAAACATTTTCGTGCAATAAAATGTTTACAAGTAATATAATAATAAAAGCTATAATTGGATCTTTTAAAAAATTGTATGTTACGAGTAAAAAAGCTTCACATAAATAGCATAATTTATTTGATTAGCAAGGGTTACTTCGCTACTTTGGTAAAACTGGACTTATCAGGATTTTTTATATTAAACATTTGAGCCAAATATAACTGAACAAGTCTTGTAGCCAGTAATCTGAACAGAGTATGGATTATTATAGGATCAAGTGCAAACTTCACAAAATCATAAACAACCCCTATGTCCTTACATGTAGGGGTGGTTATCGGTTAGTTCGGTTCAATAACCGAAACGAATCGAATACACCGAAAATCGAATAGATAAAATAATGGAAACCGAAACCGAACAGAAGTAGATATGTAACCGAAACCGAACCGAAGGTTCGGTTCATTTAACCGATCAATTTTTTTTATTTGTTCTTTCATTTTCTTTTTAAAATCTATTTATTTTATATATAATTATCACTAACACTTTCATTACATACATAAATTAACATGTATATCTAGTACAAAAGTAATAAAATGAAATAATAGTGTCTTAAGCATATGATGATATTAATATGACAAACTTAATGAAATTAAATTTGTAGATTAAATTTTTATACATGTAATTAACTTTTTAGATATATTGAATTAATAGGTTAGTTCGATTATATTGGTCATTTTTATATTAAAATTGAACCAATCGAATCAACAGAAAATCTATAAAAGTGACAACCGAAACCAAACCGTTTAGACCGAAAATCGAACCAAATAAACTGAATTACATCGGTTCGGTCAGTTATTTCGGTTAGGTTCAGTTTTTGAACACCCCTACTTATATGGGAGATTTGTAACTTCCTCAATAAATAGTGTTTGATAATCTGTTTTTTATCCAGTGGCGAGGCTACATAGTGAGATGTGGGGTTCTTGGACCCCATATTTTTTAAAAAATGATACATATTTAATTAGTAAATTATATTTGAACCCCCTAAAAAATTATCAAGTGGTATTAAAGTTATTAATTTATTTTGAAAAAATATATATTTTTTGAATAAATGTGTATGTGTTTTGTTAAATTTATCTACGGCTCTACAATTTTATTGTGTAATAAAAATTATTTATTGTTGTCATTTAAACTTTTTTTTATAAGTTATAACTTAGTTAAAAAATTTAATACTTATAAGATATATATGGATAACACGATAAAAAATTTATGGATTCATCACTGTTTTTAATACATGTATTTATAAGCCCTCACAGTAGTAGTTTATCACATGTATTTACAAGCTTTCAAACTTTCTATGTAGCAAGCAAGTCCTTTTCACGAGGGTTGTTTAATTCAATTTTGGGTCTTCTGATTTAGGGGTTTAGTGAAGGGTGTCAACTTAATTAGTTAAAATGTTTCGCATCTTCTCTAAAATGTAATTCTTCATTTATGAAATAAATTCCATTAAATTAAAATAAAAAAAGCATAATGCCAAGATTCATGAAAGATTACAAGTATTGAAAATTAATTAATGTAATTAACAAATGAATTGTTGTCTGGTCTCGTAAATCTATACACGTTGAATGGTGGCAGCTTTCGAGCATGTCTTTCTCTCCTCTTGCACTAAAACCCGGGCACGATCAAATCCTCACACAAAATATTTATTTATTTAAGCCAAAGTGCACACTAAGTCCTTCAAAATTTACAGTACATAGTTACCTACTAACCTTTTGTAGTTATACAGTTAGCACCATTGTCTAGGGTCGGTGTAGCTAGAAACGCTCCTGATATTTCGAGAGTTTTAAACGAAGTGAGAAAAATGATATCTTTAATTAAATCTTTTACATAAAATTGAAATATATTCTAACATAGGTATATTATTATAAAGTTTTTATTTTAAGTTAACAATTTCAACTCATTTTCATTGAATAAATTTAAAAAATTATTTAAAATATACATATTGAAATAATAAAAAAATATATCTTTTTATTAGTGAGCACTAGGTTTTCGTACTAGGACCGGATTTGGGGGCAGCGACCATTGCAGCCACTGAAAATTATAAAATCATAATTAATGTATAACCCCACTCCATCAGCGTAGAAAAAAAGGAAGAAGACAATGGCATGTTGGAGATGTGGAATTATCTTATATTGAAATTACACAAGAATGATGAGTAGTAGCGATATATAAGTGATGTAGATTAGGTCTCAAAATAGACCACCCATGCTCACTTTGCACTTTGGCATCGCCAATTTTGTCTTACATGAAGACCAATTTATGTTAAGTAATCTCATTACACCTTTTTAAGACATATCTGATTTAATTTTTTTTTTTTGGTGCAGGATTAATATGCACATGACAACAAATTTTGAATTATTGTTTTACCAACATCGTAGGCCTATAATGCAAACCACCCCATAAGAGTTGTATTAATGATGAATAATGGCTCTCAAAGTAAGAACCAAAAAGTCCAAAATTACAATGCGAGAAGAAAATGAAGAGATCCGAAACTGAAAGACAAATGTTACGCTTATAGGAATTAAACAAAAACCAACATAAGTGTACACTTCCTATGAGGATGTCTTCGGTACTAGCCGTGCCCTCAAAAACAACTTTGTTACGCTTTTTCTAAATGTTCCAAGAGATGATGAAACATAGAGCCAAACCGAATTCTTTTATTCCTCATGCTTATATGAACATTATTTTTTGCAGTATAAAGTCCATATGACATAGAAGATTAAAATGGAGGCAACTACTACCAAAATAATGACAGTATACACCATAAATTAAAAAAAAATTTGATCAATGTGTTAATTGTGAAATTCCCCAAAATTTGGAGGAGTAAAATGCTTTTCGCCATTATGGAATTAATTAATTCATCTCCACAGTAAACTCCCTAAAATCAATGCAGAATACATAATTTAACAAAACAAGTGCTGATTCTGTAATACTTTTGATCTCTATAATTTAATAAAACTACAAAGATAAGTGCAAAAGGAATATAACATTAAAAAAGAAGATTAGGTAATGCATTTCTCAGTATTATATAATGCACACGAGTTTTGTCTTTTGAGTTCAGAAACTCATCAGAAAGATAAAAGCTTTAGAGACTTCTATTTCTTGTATACAAAATTAAAGCAATTATGGAAGATACAATGTCAGGCTTATGTTTCACTAGAGGAGGAAATATTCGCGGTAGTGGTACTGGTGGTGGTGGAGGTGGAACAAAGTGCGGGCGTTGGAATCCTACATCTGAACAAGTCAAAGTTCTGACTGATTTGTTTAGGTCTGGACTCCGAACCCCCACCACTGACCAGATCCAAAAGATCTCGAGTCAGTTAAGTTTTTACGGCAAGATCGAAAGCAAAAACGTGTTTTATTGGTTCCAAAACCATAAAGCAAGAGAAAGACAGAAGCGACGTCGCGTTTCTTTTGAAGACGATGATCTTAACGACCATCTCGTTCGTCGCAGCGATACTCTCTCTTCCTCTGCTAGATGTAAGTTTACCGTTTTATTATGTTATGTTATAGTATGTGGCTATTTAAATAAAAATGTTTCTTATATATTTTTTGGTTGATGAAAATGCAGATTTTGCAGAGATAAATGAGCAAGAAAGAGTTATTGAAACACTTCAATTATTTCCAATAAATACGTTCAGTGAAGTGGGAGCAGAAAAGTTTAGGTATCAGGGCAATGAAGGCAAGGAAAATGCAACATATTGTTACACATTCAATACTGAAATGGATATTCCACCTTTGGATTTACGATTAAGCTTTCTGTAATCGCATTAATTAATTTCCTATCATCATTTTCATAATGTAATCATTAGGGTTAGCTTTATAAATCAGTCGTATTTCAAGTTGTAGCTTAATGGTGGGTATTTATAAAAAGCTATTGTCGCTAATTGTATCAAAGCACTGGTTGGGATTTTGAGACTTTTTCGCACTCTAACTTGGTTACACGGAAAAAACATTCTCCTCTGCATGCTCGCAAAGACATAGTTTGACGACAGGATCTGTGTTTTACTTTGTTGGATTTTGTTTTTGTAAATCAAATTTTGAGTGCTTGGAAATTGGAAATTCACTTCCTCTCACGAGAATTGCCTTCTTGAGATGCATAAAAGTAATTAAATTAAGAAGTAGAGAAGACTATAGTAGACTATTTAGTGTATAAATAAATATATTTTATTGGTAAACAGTGTATAAATAAATATTAAATGCTAGTAAAATAATCTGCATATGCTTAGGGCTTGCTTCCATCTTTGAAAACTATGCTCTTGTACTCATCTCTTCACAGCACTTACTACTTAGTCAACAAACCTGATGATTATGTTTGAATGTCTCTCTTATTTATTTTATTAGTAGATGTTATTTGTTTGTTTATCGATCCTTTAATTTTGGGAATACTAAATTAAAAGATGTTTTATTTAGAATTTTTTATTTTTACATTTACATTGAGCTAAATAAAATTAATTGTTTACATACTTCACTTGCATAATTTTTTTCTGGAAGATTTATTCATTTAGCTCGTTTTGAACAATTTACGGTTAAGAGAAAAGTAGATCCAAGTCCAGCATTTAAAATATGCATTCAATTCTTGTCAAATTTGCCTTTATACACGGGATACTAATAAACAAACCAACATTGAATTGAATATATAATGATGATATGCCTGACACAATGGAAAAAAATCTGCTAATGGAAAAAATCCTTTAATTAGGCCAAGTTTTTTGAAAAAATTCTATGTGCATAGTTTAATAAATACTAGATTATCCCTTGAGGTATATATGGTCAAAACATATTATGCGGTATATATAAAGCTTATCAAATAAAAATTGTGAAATAATTATCCAAATATGAAGAGTGCATAAAGTTCAAAAATGGTGGCTGAAACTGAAAAGTTGTGCCGGAGCATGTGTAAGGTTTTTGGGACTAAAAGAGCATAAAGTCTTTGTAACGTTCTTCGTCATAATATTATACTTAATATTTGCTTTCGTTCCAAATTATTAATGGGAAAAGGGTTTTTTTTATTTATTAAATCTTTATCATATAATTCAAAAAAAAATTATTCTTAATAACATACATTAAGCAACTAAGTACTGTTTGGTGTGCGAACTGGAATGTAATTTAGCTAAGGTAGAATACTTATTTCATAAAAATGTAAATTTTCATTTTACGAGACTTCGAATTCCCTGCATCTTTTTATAAAACGCATTGTGAGCCTATGGAGTTTGGATAAAAAATCAGAATTTATTTAACTCGTAAGGTGCTTGATTAAATAACTTCAATATTTTTTTTTAAAAAAAAAATTTTCCTCATTTGGGTTTACATTATAAATGGAAAGAAAAATCCCCAACCCATCTAAAATGTGACTCGAACCTGTAATCTCTAGAGTCTACAGCTTCCGTCTTAACCACTAGGCTAAGACCTCAGTCACAATAATTTCAATATTATTAGCTCCAAACAAATTGGTTTTAATTTGCACGTGCGTCATATGCCTATAAAGTTGGCTGATCAATAATTTTTTTTGTTGGTTAACAGGGGATTACATGCAGATTGAAACTTATTTAACGGTTTTATCAAACTTTTTAATCGGATAAAATCAAAATTTCAACAAGAATTAAGAATGCGAATTTGTTCTGAAAAGATGAAAAATGAATCGTATTCGTTTATTGCCCAATGTCAGGTCTTTTATAGCAGAAAAAACCATCTGAAAATACATAGCTTTTCAGGAAAAAGCAGAACCTGAAAAATATATGACTTTTCGGGCAAATGGCAGCTCGACCGCGGCCAGGGGCTGCCGCTCCCAGGGGCGCTGCCCCCGGATCCCCGATATCGTAATAGGACCCTAACAAGTGCAGACTCCGCACTATCCCTACTTGTTCGATGAAATATTATAATTACATTGATCAACTACTCGATCTAATTATACTAAAATACTAAACATTTTTCAACATGGAATATAATTTAGGAAATTATTGATGCAAGAAAACATATTAATTAGAAATATTTATCTCATAGTTCCTAGCAGTGGAATTACGCGATTCGATATTGATAAGAGACTATTTTCGAGGCATACACCTCGATCTCAATTTATAGTTGACAGCTCCTTTCTCGAGCCGCACGCTCTTGTCATGGCGACGTCTTGCCTTATCATGTTTCATGTAACTACGATCACCTCACAAACAACCATCCCGATGATCGAGACGGTGCCCACAAAGTTGGTAGAACACGGTCAAACGTGTAACTAACCCATTCCCTAAAAATATGGAAGGGATAAGGCTTAGACCAAGTCTTCCCCTATTTTCGGGATCATGATCCCATTTTGAATTCTCCAACTACCACGATTTAGGGAATCATCAGAAGTCTATAAATAGGAGGAGGCTTGCGATCATTAAAGGTTAATTATTGTTTACACACTCAATTCGATTTATCATTCATATTCAACAAGTTTTCCTATTTACTGACTTAGGCATCAAAGGCTCCCCCGGGGGACAAGCCCCGACCCTTTGATCTTCTATTGTATTGCATGAACAACCTCCTTCGATCAATTCTACATTTCTGAAGTTCCACGAATGCTCAGGTCAAATTTACCAGAACTTTCAGATATTGTCTTCGAATTCTGCCATTTGATGGACGCACATGTGTCATATGAAATTATGTTAAAAGGACTTTTATAGATGGACGCATGCTTTTCAAAGGACTTTTAGCCGGTGGTAAAATTACCAGAAACAAAACTATGTTAAATTGTTGTAAGTGCCCATGAGATGAAGAGATCAAATTTGAATTTTGTTGACCCATTACTATTGTGCTTCATTTTTTTATTAGATTAAATAACAAGGGGAAACATGTATGTCTTACTTAAATTAAGGTTGTTTTCGAGATCCCAGAAGTTGTTGTCTCAAAAGCTCATCTCTCAAATAGTTATGACTTGTACTCCTAAAAATTTTCCATGTTGTTTTGTAAGGAATTTGAAAGTATATATATTAGTTGATTGGGTGAACATACTTGTCACACGTACACTCATTCTTTCCCATCTCTGATAATGTACAAGTTTGGCAAAAAGTAGTTGTTGGGAATGTTGCATTGGTTATTGCCCATTTAGTCTTTATACTATGTCATTTAAGTCATTTATTGACATTCATATTTATCAATGGCGGAATATTGGCTGATAATACAACAAGGGCCTTTTCTCCATCAGGTCTGAAGTTGAAGCCAAATTTGGCCCAATTAACACAATTAAGAAGCAAACAAAAAAGCTCAAACCACCATTTTTGTTTTCTTTTGAACAGAAATGAATAGAAGTTATTTGCATTTACATGATGAATTGAAGTTAAATATTACATGAAGATTCTTTCTCAATTAAACAATGTGTTATATGATAAACTATTTATATTAGATCCATGTTATTCCTATGAAATAGCCAAGCACGTCCCTCAATTATTGGGTCTATAGGAGAAATTCAAAGACATGCCTATTAATAAGTGCAAATTTTGAAGTCATATATTTGTTCAATACAAATTAATATCATATATTTTCACAGGTTTGAAGATCGAATCGAATTTTTTCAAAAAAAGAATTGAACATAAAAAAATAGTACTAATGAATGATAGTAGGAATAAGTTGTTAAATCTTATAATTAAAGATTCGTTATATTCTCAATAATGAACTCAAAATAAATTAATGTAATAATATAATATACTGTTATTATCACAAATAATTTTCATTGTACATTACAAAATGTGCCCTCCATTTGAACCACTATTCTTAGACCTTGGGCAGTCGCCCCTGATGCACGTGTTTAGTAATAGGCCTGGAAATAACTTTCCCACAAATTGTAGGATGTGGATACAATACAAATAATCATATCATATGGGGAGACTTTTCTGCCATAATTACGTAAAATTAGTTAGGCCGTACGAATGTCAAATTTTACAAGCACATAATACCACTCTAATACAAGGTTTTGACTTGGAACAAATGCCTTATACTACTCTTATATAATGAATAAGACATTCGTTTCAAGTCAAACATTTCATCAGATATGTAATACCACTCTTATACAAGGTATAAGGCTTTCATGTCACAATTTTGCAAATGAAACAAGTCTGCCTCAATTAATTTCATTAAATCTCTTTTTTGTTATAGATTGTAATCGTTCTTACTTTTACATTTGTTTGTATACATTCATGTTCGATGAAATGCTTGACTTGAAGCACAGGTCCGAAGCTAGGGGAAAATGACTTCGATATTCATGGATTATTTAATGAGTAAGAAAATTGCCTTTGGCTTTCAGAGCTTCCTTTCTTTTTAGTAGAACAATTATTTTAGCTATGTTACCTCCAAAAAATTTTGAATATTAACTTACGGGTGTTGTGTATGGTCCTCAGAAAAGCCAGAAGGTGTTTGTGCATGAATTTGAGGAAATTGGTATGCTAGTTGAATTCCTTGTTCATACAAAAAGACTTGATCAAAAGCAGCAATCTATTGCAACCTAAGAATCTGTCTGGTTTGTTTGTGTTTCATGAATATTTCTTGTTACAGGATGTGAAGGTTACTACCATTAGTACTCTTGCAACAAAGGTCTTGAATGCTCCTTATCTCGGTCCTTTCCTATCGAGCATTTTGACTCATCTTTTTTGTGTAGAGTGGAAAATTTTTCTAAATATTGTTTTTTTTAATCTCCGAAGGATTCTTGAAAAGTTACTTCTTTGAAAGGGTTGGATGCTCGACTTCAAGAAATACGTAGTAATCTTGACCTTGTGCTCAAGCTCAACTACTTCCATTTTTCCATTTGATGGAATATTTGTATGCTTATGCTAATATTAGAGATAAGTTGCATATGTATCGTTTATTTTCTTTGTTGCCAGACTCTCGTTGATATGTAGCTTCAAGTCACGCGCAATGGTTTCCTCGGAAGGGACAAAGACCGTGAAAGCAAAAGATTATCCGGAAAATCCTTATTATTTTAAGCATTATTTCTCCGAACGTACCAAATTCTTCGTCCTTAAAGGCTGTCCTGCTTTTAGTGACGCTGTAAGGTTTCATTACTTTATTTCCAAATTATACCTCGGGAAGTTGGAAAACCGAGATCATTACTCTCTTACTTGCTAGGATTTCTGGCAAACACATGTGTGGAGAAAATTCATGAATTTTATACCTGGTATAAGTGTAGTGTTAGATTCGTACAAGTGAGGAACTAAACAATAATTTTTCCATACATTTGATTTTTAATATCTGACTATATTATTAGGACGTTGCTCCAGAAATTTTAACTCCATTGATTTTAGTTGTTTTCTAGTAGCCATCATTTCTTACCTTAATCTAATAAGGTCACTTTATCCGCACATCCTGCATTGTATTTGGTCCCAAACAGCTATTTGTAATCAAATATTAAATAAAACACCACGTATAAAGAAAAAGAAACACTTGACAAAACTGAATTGGATAATAATTGATTACTTTTAAGGGGTCAACTAATACATAATTGGGGCTACAGATGAAAATAAACTTCCCACCAGTTTTGTTGGTCAATTATGACACTCGTGCGTAATGGCCGGCCGGTTAACAAACATATATAACACATTTAACATAATTTACTCGTTTTTATAGAAATGTGCCAATAAAATTCTTAGTTTAATCTTAATTTTATCTTCTTTTTCTCCCACTTAATTCATGGTGGCCCATAATCCTTTCTTATTTTCTCATATTGATTGCTCATCTTTCAAGAATACAAATTTTTTTTTTCAAATGACCTTGTATTATTAAATTACAAAGAATAATCCTCAACCTACCCCGGATGTGGTTCGAACTTGTGATCTCTAAAATCATTAACAGAATCTCTATTACTAGGCTAAGACATCAAGAATATAATCTTTTATATTTTATTATTCTGTTCTTTTGTAGAATATACATACAAGTCATTCTCGTAATGATGTATTAATTTGTGAGACAAAAAATTTAAGATTTTTTATAAAGAATTTTTTTTGTTTTTGTTTTGTTCTTTCTGTATGACTTTTTTTTTATAACGGAAGGCATATGAGTTTATTCTCAGTTTGATATTCGTAATTAGGTCACAAATCACGGCGAGGGATGTAAATAAATAGATTCGAGCCCAGTTTTATCGAGTATGAATTTTATTTATTAAATTTTTAATGTGATTTTAAAATATATCATTTATCAATCACTTCGAAAATTTGAAATTTTAGGTACAACAAATATATACATGTACAAGTCTTTTCCAAATTAATCAACATGCTTTTGTTAACAAAGCTACGTTAATCACATTTACAATTATTTTTTATTTCATTACTTGTACCCAATTGGGAATTTATAAAAGCTCTAAGAGCTTGATAAAAGTTATAAACTAACCAAGCTACTCATGAGCTGCTCGGTACTGGGCTAGATGAAAGTTAGCTTGTTTGAATACAAAATTTTAGACTCTTCATAAACAAGAGCCAAGCTTTGAACAAGAGAATATCTTGCTTGAAAGATTGTAAACATGCTCGATAAGAAACTCACAGATATACTTACATATTATCTTGTGAATAGGGTGATTAACAATCCCGTGAAAATATTCCAAAAAAGTATCATATTTTTCTATAATTTATAAGTATAACATGCTTAACTTTTTTATATCCTTAATAATGGTATAACAAAAATCGCATATATTGTTTGCTTCATACAAGATGAAAAATAAATATGCATGTGAATATGTACAATAAAATTCAAATATTATAAAGAGATTAAAAAAATTTTAAATACATAATACCTGAATTCACGATGTCAAACCACAATCTTAACAATAAAATTAAGCATGTTTATATAGTTTTAACATGCTTATGTATATCATTTATCAACGGTTTTGAAAAATTGAAATTTTGGGTACAGCGAAAAGATGTTTAAGAATTTGTTATGTTATTTTGGGTATAATTTTAGTTTAGTTTAGTTTCAATTAATTCATGATAAGTATAAAAAAATACACTAAATTTAAATTTGAATTCAATTTGATAGCTTAAAAATACACTAAAGCACGTCTAAGCTACTTCTTATAAACATTGAGCACATTGTTATATACGTTCTTTTAGATAGCCTATATTTCCTTTACTTAGGAAACGTCCTAACTGATGTATATCTCTTTCCATGCTAGAATTTGTTTTTCACGACTGTACACCTATTTTTAGGTATTTTTCAAAATATAATGCTACATTAATTTTGGAAAATACGTGGAAATGAGAATAATAGCCACTCACACAACCTGGTATTTCATTTATACAGTACTTTCCGGAATAAAAGGTTCAAGATCTATTAGTCATTTTATTATCTCGTAAATTGCAGCATATGGTTACCATGTTCAAAATGAACCAGCGAAAGTAACATATATTAATAGAAAATTATGTCACACAAATAACAAAAGATAAAAAAATCCCCCACCTTATCCCAATTTCTTCCAATACTCCATCTAAAACCCATCCCAGGTCCCCCTTGGCCCCACTATAAAGTTTTTTTCTTAAGAAAAAACCTCCAAAGTCAATACATCAACCGTGGGATGTTTCAATTACAACTTACAAACATATTGCATGAACTCCGAATCGGACTCAATCCCAGCCATTGTTGCCGGCGATAAAACCACTTCTAGATCGATGCTGCCACCGCCTTCTCTTCCCGGAAAGGCGGATATCTTGCCGTCAAATTTGTTTCCCCGGCCACTCCTCACGGCCAATGGCCTTCCCCAACCGAAATCGTTGTCGTACATTGGAAATCTCGGCGAGCTACCCATCGTCATTGATGCGCCGTCGAAGTTTCCAAGCGGGAAACACCGTGGATTCGCTTCCCAATAGCTTACAAAACGACGAATGGTGGTGTCGTTGTGGGACACCACATTTTTATTTAATTGCTCAGCACACCACCGCAGATCCCGAGATGTGACGTCACCAGCTGACGCGTAAGTCGGTATACTCTGTATAGCATTCCCGAAATATAGCGGATCCATTTTCGGGTTCAACCGGGTCCGACAATTCACCGCCATTCTAAACGTCGTCGTTTTCGTCGGATTCAATTTCCTCGCCCGTGTCACCGCCCTCCACAATAGAGCGCAGAGAGATTGGAACGAAGAAATCTCCACCGCGGTGGCCGCGCCGGTTTTCTCCGCTTCCAACGGTTTCTGTTCCAACTGTGCGGCGCTCTTGAACAAAGTTTCGAGAATGGCGGTCATCATCTTTCCGTTGTTAAGATGAAGGTAAGTATCGTTGTTTTGCTTGCCCATCAATTCAACGGCGGAATCAATACCGGAATTTTCAATCCATTTCTTATTATTAGCTTTGGCTTTCAGTTTCAAAATTGCTTCCCGGCTGAAACTGAAAATTCTCTCACTCAACGGCTCGTTTTCATCAAAACTGACCTTAGGTCCACCGGCAGGGAGCGGAAGAACCGCCGGAGATATCAGAACGGAATTCCTCGTAAAATCAGGCTGGCGAGATATTTTATTGACTCCTCTAGAAAGTTCAGCGAAAGTATTAAAGAAATTCCAGAAGGAAGTTCCGTCAGTGACAGAGTGATTACAAGAGCAGCCAATGAAAATTCCATCGGCAAGCTCAGTGACTTGAACAGCGAGAATCGGCTTAAAATGGCCGGAATAGGTAACAGCACCGTCAAAAGCAAAAAAGCTCTTGACACAGTCAGGAACACGAATAGGAGAAAGAACATCATGAATAGTGACATTAGCAGCAGAAGCATGGAAGAAATCAACACCAGCATCGTTACAGGTTATATAAACATAGCCATCAGAATCAGTAATCAATCGGCCGGCGAGAGGAGGAAACTGAGAGAGAGTCAGAGAAAGAGCGCGCTTCAGAATTGACAGGAGAGAATCAAAGGAGATAGGAGGCCGAGAAAAGAGACCTCCCTTCTGAATATAATTAACAGAGAGCATAGGAAGATCAGAAACAGAAAGCTTGAGATCATCCATGGCGGATTTCTGGTGAGGAACAACGGTGCATTTAGAGATCAAAGTAAAAGAATCAGGAGCAGAAGGCATTTTGAATTTCGGAATGGAATTCGGATTCAGCTGTTTGACTCTGCTGAAACCTTCTCAGTTGTGAGCTAGTAATGGTTGGTTGAGAGAGGTTTTGAGAGTGAGGGGAAAAGGAAGGTGGACTGGGTATATATAGGGGTGAGGATTTGGGTTCATTGAACTTGAGATTTGTTGGGGCAATTTGAAATTTATTATTATTAATAATAATATTAAAAAAACTGTTTGAGGTTTTAATTCATTTTTCTTTTTAAAATATATATTTGCTGGGGTGAAGGTGACGATATTATGGATTATTTAATTTTTTTCATAATGTCTCCCGCCTTGGAAAATTGTAGATGCCTACCACGTGTACATGTTACATTTCCAATAGGTATATACAAGCAACACATACCCCTGTTGTACGTAGTTATTCATATATAAACAAAGTCAAACATATCAATATTTTTAAATTTAGTTACAAAATTCGTATACCACCTTAAATTTTTAAAAATTCTAATCAATCTCATGAACTTGATAAACATGTACTTATTTGTCCTTCAGTGCCATGTATCAACTTATATTTGAGAAATAAAAAATCAAATATGATATATTGAATAATTAAACTAACAAAAAGATTTGACATGTGATATTGAAAGTGGGCTAAGTAAATTGCTTTTGTTAAGTCAAGGGGATATCTAGTTCTTTTATAAATTAGGATGACATATGATTTTTATTACAAAATTAAATCGAATAATGATGCATTTGTCCTGGACTACCAAGAAACTAATACTGAAGATAAATTAAGGCAAGAAACTAATTCATGTTCAAGTTAGTACGTGATTAGATAATTGAGAAACATAGATTATATATATTTTCATGTTTTAATCAAATTTTTTTCAGAAATTTAATTTGATTTCTTTTTTTTTTATGTAACATACTTTTTTTTAATACATCAAGATATGTATCATTTTAATCTTTTAAATGTAACGTGTCAGCTTTTAATTGGAAAAAAAAATTTAAAAGAATGGAAATTTAAAATTTTAAACAATCAAATATTAACACATAACGTTCAAGAAATTATTGGAAACACATTTTGAAAGATGATAATGCTACAAGCTCATTTCTAAAAAAATCCAGGGGGTAACATGTTTTGAGAAGGTTCGTGGCATTTTTATTGTGGCATGGAATACAATTATTATCAATATCTTTTAGAAGCAAACAATATTTACTTTTATTAAAAAAATTATTGTAAGTTTTAATACTATTATTTTTTTCACGATTTTTTTATTATCAAAATATTTTTATGAGATGAGATAAAAGGAGTAGACATGGGTGTTTCCCACCCAACCAGACCTAGGCTCATTTCTTTGGGTGGAGTTGGAGATTCACTTTTTACAAAACCTGACCTAAGCTCAAGCTTGCTAAAGCTCAAAGTCTTATTGATGAGATTTTGTTTTTATATAAATAATTGGCTCAATGAGAAATCATTTATACAAATATATTTATATACCATGTTTAAAAAATTGTATGATGTTTTGAGATTTTATCTTTTAGAATTTTGAATTTAATACAACAATTCATACAATATGTTAAATAAAATTTAAGTAGTTATTTTTGACAAAGTAATCATAGAATTTGCTGAAATTTAAACAAATTTATATAAAATATAATTTATTTACTATATATAACACAACAAAAAAGTCAAAAGAAAAAAATGTTAAAGGATTGTGGGTTGGACATGGGAATATGTGAGGACTGAAAACATTAACTCTATTATTATAGATAGCTTTTTAATATGTTTCGTCTATCTTTATGGATTTTTATTTTACTTGCCACGTAATTATAAAAGCCACTTTTAGAGATATATTAGTCTTCTAAATATATTCGGGGGTAGTCAGTTCAGTTTTATTTTTTATTAAAATAAAATGTGCAAAGAATCTGATAGGTTGTAAATTCAACATTTTATATTCATTTTCTTATCCTTTGAGCATGTATTTAACCTTCAGAAAAATATTCTCTAAATTTTGAAAAAAGATAGTCTTTGAATGTATCATGTTCATTGCTTTTTAAATTAATGGGATTCATTACTACCTATCTATTATTTCAATTTCAAAGATGATTTGGAGAAAAAATGCAATAAAAGTACCAAATTAGTTTTCACCGAGATCCTGATGTATGGACTATGAACGGTAGCAATAACCAGTGATTCCAGACTATCCAGAATTTCAAAGACATATATTCTAAAAGAAAACATGTCAGCATTGAATGGGAGAATCATTATTTCGGACAATTCTGTATTGGAGAATTTTTAAGAAAGAATGAGACACTTTCCTAAACAGTCTGTCTTCGAGAAGATATAAAGTCAGCCATAATATTTTTCCAAGAAAGATTAAATCGGAAGAGACCTAAAGAGGAGACAATTGCAAACTCCTAAATCAAATACTAACTTGGAAGTAATAAAGAGTCAACAATACATTCTCTATAAATACCAAGGCGGAGCATGAAGGAGGCAATCTATTTATTAGTTTTCTTAAGAGTCTTTTGAATTCCTTAGGCTTTGTTTGGTTCATGGTTTTTTCATGGTATGGTATGGTTTTAACTTAAATTCACTTGTTTGATTGTATGGTTATTTTCATGGTACGGTTCTCTCATGGATTTTTTATGGTTCCAAGAACTATGAAAATAGAACCACGGATTTGATGGTTCTCCATGGTTCTCTTTTAAATCACACTAAACTTTTAAAAAATCATATCATACCATACTATCTATCCAAACTTAACATTTTAAAAGAGGCATACCGTACCATACCATACCATAATGTACCTTACTTTAATGAATCACGACAAACTATCATCCAAACAAAACCTTAGTTCTAGTTTTAGTCATATATATTAGTTTACTCTCTTCAGTTTTAATGTTCTTGTAGGACCCAGTAAGGGTGTTAAATAGGTCAGAGGGGGGGTGAATGACTCTTTTTCGAGTTTTCGTTTAATCTTCAGAAGACTGCTTCAGAAGTTGCTTCTGAGTAAGTATTAGTTACTCAGAGTCCCCCTTTATGATTTAGGTGTTTCAGATGCGAAAATGATAGATATACAAATTA
>CATIWQ010460374.1:0-25977 GCA_949673415.1 Euphorbia schlechtendalii | reverse complement strand
AAGCCCATAAGCCCATGTAATACCCAAACTAAAACTTTTAAAATCCAAGCCTATACAAAAATTGTCCAAAAAGATTTTTCTAAAAACACGTCTTGGATTTTTTACTGTGGTGCCACAGACACAATGACGTTTGACCCTCATAATATCCAGTTACAAACTAAGCCCGGAAAGACTCACGTTATGGCAGCCAATGGAGAAAGTATCCCGGTTTTAGGAACTGGACAAATTAATATTTCACCAAGTCTAAAACTCTCCAACTGCCTATACGTTCCATCATTATCTCACAAATTGTTGTCCATTGGTCACGTGATAAAAGAATTAAATTGTACTGTACTAATGAACCCAACTTTTTATGTTTTACATGATATCAGGACGGGTATGATTATTGGGCATGGCACTGAACGTTGAGGGTTATACTACGTAGATGAAATTACTCAACAGAGTACTATGCTACTCACTCATGGTTCTTCAGATAGAGAAGCATGGCTGTGGCATCGGAGATTAGGGCATTCATCTACGGGTTATTTAAAAATTTTATTTCCACATCTTTTTTCTGCTAATAGTTTGCATTTTGATACTTGTATTTTAGCCAAAAGCCATCACCAACCTTTTAAACCTAATAAAACAAGATCAGCCTCACCTTTTGATTTAATTCATTCTGATGTTTGGGGTCCATCACCTATAGTAAGAGGATAAAATTTTGGTTACTTTGTTCTCTTTATTGATGATTGCACTCGGATGACGTGGATTTATTTCTTGAAAAATAAGTTCAAAGTAACAGAAAAATTTATCCATTTTTTCAAAATGATCCAAACCCAGTTTGAAAAGGTCATTAGAATTCTAAGGTCCGATAATGGGGGGGAATTCGTAAACTCATCCATGCAAACCTTTTACCAAAATCAAGAGATTATCCATCAAATCACCTACTCCCATAGACCAGAACAAAATGGTGTTTTAGAAAGGAAAAACAGGGTTCTTCTAGAAATAACCTGAGTAATTCTCATTGAGTCCAAAGTACCCAAAGGGTTCTAGCCTGAAGTCTTGGCCACATCCACCTACCTTCTCAATAGACTACCCACAAAAATCCTTAACCTCCAAACTCCAATTCAAACCCTTGCCAAGTTTACTAAAATACCACCACCTCTGACTCCCCAACCAAAAGTCTTTGGTTGTTATATTTTTATTCATATTCCCAAAACAGATCGATTAAAACTTGATCCATGTGCTGAAAAATGTGTTTTTGTTGGATACGGGGTGAACCAAAAAGGGTACAGGTGTTACAACCAAAAAACCCGATACATACATACCACAATGAACTGCGATTTTGTGGAAACTAAGTACTTCTATAATTCCCAACTTCGTGCTCAGGGGGAGAATGATCAAGTGGATACACTAAGTTGGCTTTCCCAATTTGTAAAATTCCTAGATGAAGAACCGGAGGTTGAGAAACACAGTACTATTGAGCAATCTTCTGATACTTCCGCTACGCCACTCGACTCTAATGACTCATCCAATGTTCAGCTCGACTTGATACTCTAGGTAAGTACCCCCAAGTCTCCCAATAGCTCTTCTCACAATGATGTTCTTGAATATATATGTGAACAGGAAATTATTCCTGAGGTAGAACAAGGGGAACAGAGGAGTGTTTATGTCAGGAAATTGTTTCTGCCACCCAGGAGAAACAGAGGAATTCCACCTAATAGATATTCCCCTGAACCAATTATGAGAAGAAAGATTAGGTATCCAATCACTCATATTGCAGATGGGAATCTATCTGATGAAGCCAAAGCATTCAACATAGCTTTGTGTGAAGATGAAATCCCAAGCAAGGTGGAAGATGCTCTAAGAAATGATAAATGGACAAAAGCAATGAAAGAAGAAATGGAGGAACTAAATCGAAACAATACATGGGAGAAGTGTACGTTACGATCAGGAAAGAAGCTAGTCAGGTGCCGGTGAGTGTACACAGTCAAGCATAGACCAGACGGATCGATTGAAAAATACAAGGCAAGGTTGGTGGCAAAAGGATATACCCAAACTTATGGTATTGACTACTCAGAAACATTCTCACCAGTCGCTAAAATCGATACCATTAGAGTACTATTCTCGGTAGAAGCAAACCAAGGATGGCCACTCTATTAGTTTGATGTCAAGAACACCTTCCTACATGGAGATCTAAAGGAAGAAGTATATATGGATGCTCCACCAGGATTCCAGTGCGATTTCAAAGAAGGAGAGGTGTACCGACTTAAGAAGTCTCTTTACGGATTAAAACAGTCACCCAGAGCCTGGTTTGGTAAATTCACATTAGCAATGAAGCGATATCAATTTTCTCAGTCCAACTCAGATCATACGCTGTTCCTTAAACAGAAAGGTGATCTCATAACCTGTCTAATAATTTATGTTGATGATATGATTATTACAGGCAACGATAAAGAAGAAATCAGCAATTTAAGAGAAAGCCTGTTTACAGAATTCGAAATGAAGGACTTGGGAAAACTCAAATATTTCCTTAGAATTGAGGTCTTAAGATCAGAACAAGGAATCTTCATATGCCAAAAGAAATACATCCTAGATCTGTTAGCATAAACAGGAATGATTGAATGCAAATCAGTTGACACACCTACGGCAGTAAATCATGGGCTCAAAACACTAGAAGAAATAGAGTTAGCTGATAAAGAAAGATACCAAAGATTAGTTGGAAAACTTATCTATCTTTCTCACACACGACCAGACATTGCATATGCTGTAGGGGTCATAAGTCAGTTTATGCACCAACCCCATAAGGAACACAGGGATGCTGTTTGGAGAATCGTAAGATATTTAAAGGGCACAGCAGGACATGGAGTTCTATTCAAAGCACATGGGCACCTACAGATTAAAGGGTACACTGACACTGACTGGGCAGGAAATCTAGCTGATCGACGGTTAACATCAAGATACTTTACCTTTGTTGGAGGAAATCTAGTAACCTAGAGAAGCAAAAAAGCAAAAGGTAGTTGCACTATCAAGCGCAAAAGCAGAATTTCGAGGAATTGCCATAGGACTCACAGAAATTCTTTAGCTGCAAAAATTGTTAACTGAAATTGGTTTTCCACCAATCAAAGCATCTGAAATCATGTGCGACAATCAGGCAGTTATCCAAATTTCTCAAAATCCAGTCCAACATGACCGAACGAAATACGTGGAAATTGACGGACACTTCATCAAAGAAAAAATGAAAGAAGGGAAAATTGTGATACCATTTGTTCGATTTGAGGATCAATTGGCATACATTCTAATAAAAGCAGTCAATGGAAAAACCTTCAAAAGAATCCTTGACAGATTGAGTATTGGAAACCCCACTACTCAATCTGAGGGGAAGTGTTAGAAAAGGAATATTTTGGGATCAGAACCTACTAGGTGATTACCTGGATTACAGCCACAATCATAGTGGTCCACTCATCATCTCCCATAATTCCAGCATCAATTACAGGAAACCTTTTTAATATAAAATTTTATTTCATAATTTTCCTTTCTCTATAAAAGGCACTGTAATGCACAAGTTTGAAATATAACAAAAACACTGAAATAAACCATTCAAATACTTTCAGAAGTTATTTCTTTCAGGTTTACATGTGTTCGGATTCGAATTCTCTCCGCTGCAGCAATATTTCGGATGCCTAAACGCCTTGCACGCGCTCTTACACGCCACGCTCCTCCCGTTCCCATTCTCCACCACCTTTAGCTCCGTCGGACACGCATTGTTCAACTCCGCCGCACAACCCGTTGTCGTGCAATTCCCTACCGACGGCGTATTGACATCGGAAGATTATATCCGTCAACTAGACTAACGTCGTAGAAATCAAGACCGTTAGCTCCGTTGAGAGTGAACTCCGCAAGGGTAGACGGAGGGGAAGCGCCGTTGCCTGAGCATTGGATGGTAGAGGAGCCGCAATCGCCAGTTAAGCAAGCGAATTTACCGGAGGTAGAGTCTTGAGTGCAGCGAGTCCTGCCCCATAACCGACCGGACCAGGAGGTTGGGACAGAGAATGAATTGGACTAGCCGGGGTTAAGGGCGAAGCCGGTGGTGGGGAGCTGAGAAGTGCCGGCGTTTGAAAGAATGCCTGGCCGGACGGGTAATTGCACTTGTTTGTAATAGTGAATGCTGAAGAATATGTAAATGGAAATATTAAGAAAAATGTTGCAGGCAAAAGAAAACGAGCCATCGATGGTGAACACTGAACACTAGGAAGAGAAGAGGGAAAAGGATGACATTGAATTTATATTGGAAAATTAAGAGATTGAAATGGAAATATTCTTATTTTGTTTCTTTGAGCTAAAGAGGAGAGTTATTATTATATACCAAAATATAATTTAACAAAGGTAAAAGTACTGCATAATATTTTCAACATCACATGTTCCTAATTAGAATATTTTCATCATCGCATAATATATAATATTCATGTACTATAATTATTAGTAAAATTGTATTTTAATACCATTTTCTATTTTTTTACAAGAGTAATGGTGAATATGAAAATGCATAGTAAACAGCGATGGAAAACGAAAAGAGACCGATTATTGATTAGGAAAATATTATGATTTTAATTTCAATTTTTATATTTTTAAATGTAAGCCAAAAAAATTGCGCAACTATTTTGGCATTGTGTTTTCCAATTTTTTGAAAAAAGTGTAGCAAAATGTAGGATCTGTTTGGTTGTGAAAAATTGGATCAGTTTTCTAGAATAACTTTCAAGAAAAACTGAAAAATTGAATTTGCTGTTTGGTTGCAAAATTTTTCATTTTGGAAAATTGGAAAACAGTTTTCAAAATTTTTTATTTTATGTCTTAACTCAGAAAACAACATTTTTATATTTTGTAAAATTTTCCAAATTGAATAATACACAAATTTATGTAAGTACCACAATACTCTATTGTTTAATTTATTTTTTCCTAAGGTATATAGTTACGTAGTAAATTGTTAATAAATAAGTAAATAATCATTTTTATTTATAAACTCTTAATTTATTTGTTTAATCATTTTTCCAATTTACATATAATTTTTTATTGAATATTTAGTCTACTTAATTTGATTCGCTTATATTTTTTAATTAATAAAATTTTAAATTAATATTTGTTATTTAAAAACTAAAAAATTGTATATTGAAAATTAATTTTATGTGCATATTTCTTTATGCTTTCAATTTTTCAATTCATCATTTAGGATATCAAAAATTGTAAAATTCGATAAAAAAGATCACTAAAACATAAAAATTAAATATCAAATAAAGATGTTTTCATAAATGTAAACAAATTAAATAAAATTATAAATTGGTAAACTTGAAGCATATTCATAATAAAAATTTCACAATATGATAAGTTTCAAAGGTGTTAAAGGTAAGATTTGTTATTTTCAAACCAATACCAATATGCATATGAATCAACTTGTATTTATAATTAAATTAAAATATTTTTTACTTTATCAATTTTTAGTTTAAAATTTAAAATTGTCATTTTTAATTATACTGTAATATTTTTTTGTCATTTCTAATGTTTTTAACCAGTAAAAGTATAATATTCAATTTTTTTAGAAAATAAAAAAAATCGATTACTAAACAAAAATGAACATGTTTTCTATTTTTCAGTTTTCTAAATAGAATACCGAAAACTTGAAAATTTAAAAAATGAAAAGAAAATTGGAAACGGAAAATGAAAAGTAATCTGAAACCAAACAGACCCGTAGTGTTATTTATTGATACGATATTTTATTTAACTAGTGTTGCTTTAAATCAGTTTTAATCATCGAAGTGAAACACTTGGTGCAAAACTTTTATTTTTCGTTGCAATAGAGCATATATGGTAGGCTCTTAAGCTTTTCACGAACCCGAGTCCATATATAAATTTCTAAACTTGACAAGCTTCAAGCCGGGCCAAGCCCGACCATTTCCAATCATAAGCCGATCCGAGCCCAAGAAGCTCGGTCTCGGTTCGGCTCCTTTACACCCCAGTTCCCAAATCAGTGAAAAACATTACATATTCCCAATTAGTTACAGTGAATTTGTGATCCATCTCTCAACATAATGATAATTTTTATGTTCAGGTTTGAATTCCCCAGTGAACATGGCTTATTGAAATTTAATGATTGCTTTTGAAGACAAAACTATAGTAGTTTTCTATTTTGGACAAATATTTCCATTTGATTCAAGTAAAAACAGTTTACCTTTAAAGACACTTCACAAGTATTATCACATAGCAAAAACAAGCGGTAGTTACTCTACCAAACAGAGCCAAGCCACAAGCTAAGAGCAAAGTACAAATTGAAGGTTCAACCATCAATTCAACATCTATTTTCTTTACAAACTGAACCACTCAAACATCATTAACATCGATGAGTGATAATTCAAAACAAGTGCAGAAATCAATAATCAGACAGACATAACCATAAACAAACTCAATACCCAACCAAACCGCAAATATGGGTTACCATTCTGATTTTCACAGCTTACAAGTGCATGCAAAATCATTATCTTCCGCTGTTATCATTTTGAATGCCAGATAATTACTACATTGTAAACAACAAGAAAGCTCCATTCTATAAGAAAACTGCAGCAACACAAATAAGTTCATACGGCCAAACAACTTTTTAAACATAGAAACTGACTGTCAAAGACTTAAATTTCTTAACAAAATCCATGACTGAACACTAAGGTCAAAACAAATGTGAACTACAATGTAACAAAGCTGAGCTAATGAGGAAACTTTATGGAGATATAAGGGCCAAGTACTCATGTACTTCGAAGCACATAAACCCCTAGACTACAATGTTTTCATGTTTCCTTGCCATTTCGGAAACTGAAACTCAAAACCAGTAAGAAATGCTTCCGAGCTGTTTTAGATACCTGTTTAAAGAAACTGCAAACTCAAACTTTTTGACATCCACCCTCTCTTAACTGAAATTTCCATTCAATTAATACTATCAATTAATAACTGCACATTTTCCTTTCTTTCAAGTGAATAGAGTCATGTTTACATTTTATCAATGTGTCATGCTCAGATATTATGCAAGAATAGAATCATATGAATACATATTTATAATTTTTATGATAACAAATACACACGTTTCCACCGCAATTTCCAAAACAAATATTTTCTTGGAAGTGCGTCTATGGGTGTTAACAAGCCCAGTGACTCGCAAACAGTTCGAAATTCTGCTTCGTCAAAGCTTGGGCAAAGTTCGACTAGACAAAGCTCGACTCGAGTTCGAGGTAGTAACGAGACAAGTCAAGTTTTCTAAAGTTCAACTCAAAAGCTCGTAAACATGTTCGTATACTTGTTCTGCTTAATAAATCAGTGAAAAACAAATTACTCTCTTTAAACATATCTATTCCAAACGGTATTTTTACATTTTAATTTAGTTTAAATTTTTTCTGTTAAGGTTTGACCACCTAAAGCCTTTTGAAGCCCAATAAAATCCAAAGTCTGTTGAAGCCCATTGCTTCCATTCCTTGCATTTGGTTATGCTTCGAGTATTGTTATAAATACCAATTTTATTCCTCTTAGTCTAACCTAATTCTTTGGCCGCATCCCTTTTCTTCTTTATACCTTCTGCACTTTCTTTTTTTCCGAGAGAGACTTGTTTGGTATTGCTTTTCAAAGTGCTCTCACAAACTTTTTATAAAATTACATGCATTGATTTTGAACAACACATTTTGCTGGTTCATACTATCTAATTAGGAATTGAAATCAACTCTACTACTTATTAGAAAAGCTTGAAAATGGAATTTTTTAGAAAAATAATTTGAGAAAGCACAAACAAACTGATCCTAAGGGTTTATCTGGAAGAATCATTTGCCACAAAGGAGCAAGTTGTTAGGCAGTTTTAAGAGTTTGTTAGAGGCTGTTGTATGATCAGATTTGTGTTTTAAACTCTATATATATGTACAGAGAGAGAGAGAGTTGGCTCTCTGTATTTAGTAGTCTTGTAATCCTGGTTGATGAGTTGTTTTCTTGGCTTGTTTAGAGTTCTCTGTTTCCTAGTTCTTAGTAGTTTATCATCTAGGGTTCTCTGTTTTGTTAAGCCAGTAACTCACTTACGTTTTTCTGGCCTTTTAGAGCCACCAATAAAGATTAGATTAGGATTCTCGCTAGTGAAAGTGCTATGGTGTACAACGCTTTTAATTTCAGTTATTTATATATTGCTTAACATGTTATTTCTATTGATTCTTTAAAGTAAAGATTGAATTATTAGGGATTAACATTTTTTTGATAATATATATAAATTTTTATTTTATTGTATATGGAAAATAATAGTCCAAGATGAGGCTCATTTAGGCTCGAAAACTCACAAGTTCAAATCGAGCCCGAGCCATAAATTAGCTTGAGCAATTTCATACACAAGCCGAGCCAAGCCTAATTTTGTTTGGTCTGCACTATCCAGTATGCAATTCTCAAATGTCACATGGCTTAAGAATACAACTATTTGTTAAATTTAGTAATGTCATAAATCCCATTACAGATGCGAATACGCTTGCAAATAAAGATCACAACCAAGGCAATATGCAGGTTATCAAGGCACCAATACACGAGCAAAAAAAAACATATTTCACGCTTGACAAAAAATTAACACCAGATTAACCAATTAAATAAGAATAATCAAAAGGTCAATGATATCAAAGCCTAAATCTTTATCCGAAACACCACATATATCCTCCAAAATTCGGAAAATCTCCTCCACCAAACAGAGGATCACCAACTTGGATCGCCACAATGCTATGTATAAATCGATTTTGCCCTCAAAAGGCAAAACCCCGCAAAAAAAAAAAACTCGGCAAAGATAAAGAAAAAAAAGAGAAATTTGTACTATTACTCTTTTTCTCAGGAGTTAAGAGTTGTTAGGGCAATCTCTAGCAAAATGCCCTTCTTTTCCGCAGTTAAAGCATCCACCATTGTTAGCACCGCCGCCGCCGCCGTCGCCGTGCCTTCCACTTACTCTGGCACTCGTGCAATCTCTAGCCATATGGCCAAATCCTCCACAATTGTAGCACGCGCCACCTCCTCCAGGACAATCCCTCGCCATGTGCCCAAAGCCTCCACAGCTATAGCAAGCACCGCCACCTCCGGCACCACCGCTACCATTATTCTGTCGCTGACAATCTCTGGCAAAATGCCCTGGATTACCACAGTTATAACAACCAGAATTGTTGTTATCACTACCATCTCGATTATTGCAATCCCTGGCGATATGCCCTGGATTACCACAGTTATAACAACCAGACTTGTTGTTATCACTACCACCTCGATTGTTGCAATCCCTAGCGATATGCCCTGGGCTGCCGCAGTTATAACAAGCGCCGGCGCCGTCATTCCTCCTGCTCCAGGAGCCACTGAATCCGCCGCGTTTCGGTGCGGCGTCACCTCTCTTATTCCCGCTCTGAACAGGACCTCCGCCAGGAGCAGTGACATCAATGGCTTGATATTTATTATCAGCGAGGGAAACAGTAAACTCAACTAAATCGTCCTCCGTGAGAGAGCGATAAGTGCCTTCAGACTTGATCTTTGTATGATGGACGAAGAGGTCTTCGCCACCATCGTCAGGCTTGATGAAACCAAAACCCTTCTTATCGTTAAATCGGACCACTCTACCGGTAGATCTCACAGCCGAATGTTCCTCCGCCATTGGTTGAGCTATTGAAAGAGGCGAATTTCTTAGCTAGGAGTGAGATCTGCGGACTTTAGGGTTGTACAAGCAATAAATAGAGAGGCCGAGTAGGGGAGGAAGAAAGAAGTTTAATTCTAGAAGAACCCTAATTCTAATTAGGAGGTTTTTTTTTATCCATATTAATCTTCCTAATCATTTACTAATTAGGAACTCGACAGGCTTACAATTGTTGGGCCTATGGGTTTCCAATGGGCTTTTGTTGCTACACTCCTTTCAATTACACGGTACTCTAATTTTCTAATTTTTAATAGAGTTATGTTCGCTGAAATTATAATGGTTGGGAATGATTAATAACGATAGACGAGGCTTAAATAATATAGGGTTGTGAATGTTTAATAACGTCAAATGAGGCTTAAAAAATATAGTGTGCAGATTCTTGATTCCTTTTTATTTTTCTTGCACATGTGTGACTTTATTTTTAATTTCCCTGTACACTATTTTGATTTTAGTATTGCCCAGCACTAGTTAAGAGAGCTCAATCTGTAATCATGCCAAATCAGAAATTCACAAAACATCATCGACAAAAGTAAAAAAATTCAAGAGTAATATGCATTTCTCAAATATATTTGAATTCCAAGCTATAATTTGTCACATCAAATACAAAATTTATTGTTATGAGTAGCATTTTCATTTTGTCATATATCAAATCGTGCGAAACACTTAAATTCGGATGAATACGAGGAAGACGAATCATACAATACATTTATCGTATTAAACCGATAAGTTATAACATAATATAAATGACCATATAGAAAACAAAAATGAAATATGTGGACGAAGTAGAACGGCAACACTAGCCCATTAACTATCTTAACAAACAAGTAACAGCGTTCATATATACTCTATCTATTCATTATTCCTCAACAAAATAAAAACTTTCAGTTGGAGCCATAACACAAGAACATTTGCTGTTCATTAAAAACTGAATATCTACAGAATGCATGGAAATTATTACAAAAAAAGCAGTTGATGTTGATTTGTACATACTAAGAAACGCCATTTAGTAGACTTCAACGTTCCATTGCTCTGCTCTCTTGAGCTGTCTTTTGTACTCCAACCAATCAATGCCTGACAACAATGAAGCAAGCCCCAAGCTCATATAAAATAATTATCATTATAATCACATCAACGATCAAGATTATACATGCTTAGTTGCTTACCATCCTTAGCAGCCAATGACACCATAATGTCATCAATCCCCTTTTCCATCCCCTTCAATCCACACATATACACAAAGGTGCTATCTTTCTTTAGTAATTCCCATAGCTCCTCTGCATATTCCGCCATCCGAGTTTGGATGTACATCTTTTCGCCTTTGTCATTTGTTTGCTCTCTGCTCACTGCAAAGTCCAGCCTAAACTTATCGGGGGATATCTCCTTCATTTTTTCGAATTCCTGCCAATTCAGCACCACATATTTCAGTAGTATGGTATCTAGAGAAACCATTTACTTTAAAATCAGTGCGTCAAGTTGGTAAATTCATTTGCCTCACCTCTTTGTAGAGCAAAGAGCTACTTGTCGGGACACCCAAGAAAAGCCACGCCAGACCATTGAACTGAACACCAGAATTGGAGTTTGTTACTTCTTTTGCTTATTACTCAGAAAATTCTGGATTTGAATAGGGAAAGATCCTAAAGGGGTAAAGTTCTACAAACAACAGTTTTATTTCTGTGTGATTCTCACATTCAGTTATGAAAAAACCGAGATGTTAGTGTACTACCTTGTAGTCCTCATGCTTCTCAAAGAACATTTTCCACAGAAATGACCGGAAAGGAGCAATACCAGTTCCAGTTGCAAGCTGCAGGGAAAAATTACATTGCAAGAGTTAAATGTATTGGAATCATAAATTGAGCATTAAACAGGCAAAACGACTTAGGGCATGTTTGGTGTTGTTTTTCAAGTTATTGTCCCAATAAGTTGCTCTCACAAATTTTTTATAGAAGAACATATTGGTCCTATACACTATTTAATTAAGAACAATCTGTCTTGTTTTTTCATAAATAAAAAAGCAGCATGGTAAAGCACAACCAAACTGACCCTTATCATTATATTACAGTATGATGCAAAAAGAATGGAAGTTTACCATGATGATTGTGGCATTGGGATCTTTTGGCATGAGCATTTCTTTTCCTATCGGTCCTGTTATCTTCACTTCAGTTCCAGGTTTCAAGTCGCCTGTAAAAAACAATCCTAATCATTAGAACAAAATAGGTTTAACATTGACTATGGCAATGATTTGTACGAGTGTCAAAGCCTCACACAAGAAATTTGAGCAGACTCCTTTCACTACTTCTCCCTGATCGTCTGTGTAGACAAGTCGCTTCACACAAAGCGAAACCTGTCAAAACATGTACATCAAATTTCCATAGATGAACACAAGCTCATTCCAAGTACAATATTATTCAATTGCAAAGCAAAATCTGGAATGACTGAATAAATATTAGAAAGCAAACTAACGGTTTTTGAGTCTCCAAAATCACCAATTGCACTGCTGGCAATGGAATACAATCTAAGCTTGTGAGGCTTCCCATTTTTATCGATACCATCAGGAATCACACCAATGGATTGCCCTTCTCTGTATGGAACCTCACCTAAAATCAACACAAAATTCCATTCATCTCAACCAAACATAATTTTTTTTGTTAATAGGCAATATGCAGCCCCTGAACTAGGTAAAATGATCAAATTGGCTGTTGTGTATTGCGAATTTTGGAATGTGGAAGAATGGGAGGGAAGATCCGTACCCTCAGTGCTGAAAACCATATGCCAAGTTTCACCAGGAGCATCATCGCCGGTGATTTTGGTGTTCAAAAGGCATCTGCCAATGTAAGGTTCTTTAGGCTTATACTTATTAACCACAATTCCTTCATCATTTTTCTTAGATTCCTTCTTAACCTTAGCAGGAGCCTCGGTGGTAACCTGAGCTCTGACGGAAACCACTCTCCCGCCGGCTATAACAGGAAACTGAAATTGGGGGAAATCAAATGAAACGCAAATAGAGGATTTAAATTGAAAGGAAGACAGTGATGAAAAAGGAAGATTACCTTGTTGAAGATGATTCTAACAGGAGCAACGACAGAGGTCCTTGAAGGGAGAGAAGTGGAATTAGAAGAGGAAGGGAAGGAGACTGCAGCAGTGACTGCAGCTGCCATTGTTGATGAGAAATTGAAATTGAAGCGAGGAGAGAAATAGTGGAAATGGTTTGTTATTTTGTTATGTAAAATGGATTATGATATTGCGTGGATGAGATTTTAAAGCCAATGCAGTGGTTGCTAAAAGGATAATGTATTTTCAATTCTTGAGTTTATATAGCCTTTTTTAAACAATTTTTTAGTTGTTATTACTCATTTACATATATCAAAGGCCAGATTTCAAAGTCCATTTAAGATTTTAAGGCCCGTTAAAAAATCAAAACAACTAGATCTTGAGTTAGAAACAAAAGTATACCTCAGCGTGAACACGCGCCGATACCCCATCAGCATAACATAAAGCCGAGGCAAAGTATAGCACACTAAAGGCCTTCGGCGTTACCCACCGCGTGTAAGCTGAGACACCATCCTCAGAATCCATGCCGACACCAGCGCACTCCTTATCTTTCCTCTGTCGCATTAAATGCAATACTGGCTGACAGAGACGAGTCATTTAATGCCCCAACGGTGGACAAGACCTTCAAGCGGCTTGCCGCACCTGCACCTCTTGCAAATGGGACCTGCAACTCATCATTACATACAATCCTATAAATAGCAAGACAATCTCCCAGTGTAAGGGATGATTATTTTTAATACACTAAGATCACTCTTCTCAGACCCCTAACTAGATCATCGAAGTGTCTTTTGCCGGAAACACTTCTGGCCAAAGACTTGTTTTGCAGGACCTGTGAAGACTCAAAGACCTGAAGATCACTTTTGAAGAACATCAAATTGGTGCGGTGAGCGTGGAGCAGCAATCCTGGACGATGACTACTCCCCCAAGTAGGCCGACGAAATCTCCACCCCCAAGAAATGCAATGCTCCTGGAAATACCGGAGCCCAGAGACAAAGCAGGAACAGCGAAGATGGTCACCGATGTTCCTCCAACGCAGACAGAAACACCCAGCTCCTCGAGACCAAGGATAAGCGAGAAAAGGAGACGAAAAGCGGAAAAGCAAGATATGATGGCCATGCTTATCAAGAAGAACGAGCAACAAAATACGGCTATGGCCCTCATGCAAAGCATGATGAATGAAATCTTGCATTCACGAAAGGAGGAACAAGAAGTGCTTAGAAAGCTCTGCCAAGAAAGGCGAATAAATGAATCGGAAACGCAGCACACACTGCAAAGTTCCCCATCGGCGACTAGGCAGGACCGCTCACGGTACACGTACCGTCGCCTCAAAACACCAGAAAGGGAAGGAGCTTCAATGGCCAAGGAAAAAGCAAGAACCAAGTCTACCAAGCTAGAAGATGAGTTGGAAAGAAGATCTCAAGGAAAGGGAAAAGACTTGGCGCACAAGGCACATTCGAAAGAACCCTTGATTAGCGAAGGGAGTTCGGAGGAGTCTAGACGCGAGGTTCCCCAGAAGCATCAGCCAGTTCAGGAGGAGTTGGAGGCTGTCATAGCTAAAAAGGTAGGAGAGCTCCTAGCAGAGAGGGGAATGGAAGCTAGCATACCTGATATCGCGGAGACAGCGTCGCCTTTCAGCGCTCATATACGTGCAGAAAGATTCTCAAAGGGGTTCAAGCAGCCGCGCCTGCGAGAATATTCCGGGATAGGAGACCCCACAGCACATGTCCGCTATTTCCGTCAAGTTATGGAGGCGGATGATGCTACGGATGCCATGCTATGTAAGTTATTCCCCACCACCCTCGTGGCACCAGTAACCCACTGGCTCGAGAGTCTAAAGCCAGGGTCCGTGACAAGCTTCGACATGATGGCCAGAAGCTTCGCCATGTACTTCGTCACCTCCATTCCCCCAAGTCGGACAGTCCAAGATTTGCAAATGATTCGGCAAAGAACAGAAGAAACCCTGACCGAATTCGTAGAAAGGTTCCAGAAAGTGGCCTTGGAAATTAGAGACTACAACATAGATGTAGCTTCCGAAGCAATGGCGAGGAACTGCCGAAGTGCTGACCTATCAAAAGATATTTCAACCGAGAGACCTGCCACGTTGGCCGACCTGATGTAGAAGGCCAGAAAGTGGGTGCGATGGGAAACCCATAAAAGAAACACGAAACAAATCGAAGCCGCGGTGAGGGAGGAACCTGCCAAACGGCAGGATCATGGAAAACAAGACTCAGCAGGCCACCAGGCGTATCGGCCGGAATTGACAAGGCAAGAAGCAGAGGACTCTCTTCCCTTCAGCGTCAAAAGGAAGGAAGTATTAATGTGGATCGAGAAGAATGGGGAAGACATTCGATACCCCCCTCGAATGAAGTATAAAGGAAAGCTAGGAACGTACTGCGAATTCCATAAAAGCGAGGGACACGATACTGAAGAATGCAGAGAGTTGGCTCGGGAGTTGAACAAGAAAGCCGCAGAGGGCCGAATAAACTATTTTCTCCCTCCCCCACCAAGAGAAGAGCTGCATGAGGAAGGAGGTGAGCATTGCCCTGAGCGAGGCTATCAACCGCCTCACCGTGATGCCGAGCGAGGCTATCAACCACCTCGCCGAGATGAAGGACGAGGCTATCAACCGCCTCGCCGAGATGAAGAACGAGGCTATCAACCGCCTCGCCTAGATGAAAGGCCAGGCTATCCGCCTCCTCGCCCCAAAGCCGAGACGAGTCATCAATGATGATAAAATGCTGAAGACCCTCCCCCCCGAGGAATAAAATGCGGGACCATCCAGAAAAAGAGGAAGAGGAACACGTTCGACTACGATAACACGAATAGGGGAAGCGAGACATGCTACTCCTTCGCCCAAGAAAGAAAGCCTTCGCCCCACAATGACACTTTGGTAATAGAAATGATGGTGGAAGGATACCAAGTGCGCCGTACACTGGTGGATACGGGAAGCTCAGTCAACGTGATGACTAGAAGAGTATACGAAGCTGTGGGAGGAAACCCCAACCATCTCGCCATACATCAGGCACCACTCATTGGCCTCGGTGGGCATGCCACTCGGGTATGTGGCTCGGTGAATTTGTCCATTGCATTGGGGGATGGTAATCCCAAGTGGAAGACTCGAGCCGAGTTCTTGATTGTAGATATCCCGTTGGCCTACAACATAATCCTGGGATGCCCACTCATCATTGGATCCAAGGGAGTCATTAATATCAGGTATCTTACGCTACAGATACCCACACATCAAGGGGTGGCCACCACCCGAGGAAACCAGCAAGCTGCCCAGGAGACATATTTAATGTCCCTAAAGGCCGAACCCTTGTTAGTAGATGAACCTGATCGAGAAACAACTGCTGAACCTGCAGATGTAATGGTAACAATCACATTGGAGGAGGGGAAAGATATCCTCATGTTGAGAGGATTGACGAATAAGACCAAGGAAGAGATCTTGACGGTATTACGTGAAAAGGTCCAGGTTTTCGCATGGACCCCGGCGGATCTAAAAGGGGTCAGCTCGGATATCGTCGAGCACAGATTAAATGTCCTCCCCCAAGCAAGGCTAGTAAAGCAAAAGCGAATGAACTACACGTCTGAAAGACAAAAAGCCATCGAAGAGGAGATCTCTCATTTATCAGAGGCCAAACATATCAAGGCAGTTCGTTACCCGGATTGGGTTGCTAACATGGTGTTAGTCAAGAAGCCGAATGGTAATTTCCGAATGTGCGTGGATTTCACAGACCTAAATAAAGCATGCCCAAAAGACAGCTACCCTCTCCCAAGCATAGACATGTTGGTAAACGCCACATCAGGATACACCATTTATTCCATGCTGGACGCAACCTCAGGGTACCACCAAATACCAATGGCCGAGGAGGACAAGGAAAAGACCTCTTTCATCACCCATGAGGGAATATACTATTACAATGTCATGCCCTTCGGTCTCAAAAATGCTAGAGCTACCTATCAAAGAATGGTCAATGCAATATTCGGTGATATGATAGGAAAGGAGGTGGAGTTGTATGTAGATGACATGATAATCAACAGTAAAGTCGAGGAGGACCACGCTGCCGATATAGCCAAAGTGCTAACTTTGCTGGAAAAGTACGAGCTAAAATTGAACCCAGAAAAGTGCATTTTTGGCGTCACGGGAGGGAAATTTTTGGGCTACTTGGTCTCGTAGAGGGGAATAGAGGCCAACCCTGATAAAATAAAAGCAGTACTCCAGCTACAAGAACCCCGAAACATCAAAGAAGTGCAGCGCCTCAATGGTAAACTCAATGCTTTAGGCTGCTTCATTTCCTGCGCGGCAAGACGATGCCTCCCCTTCTATAGATCCCTAAAAGCAAAGAAATTCGTATGGGGAGAGGATTGCGTCGCGGCCTTGTCCGAGATCAAATCCTTTCTGGTCTCTCCGCCTTTACTGAGCCATCCTGTAACCGGTACATCGCTGTACCTATATCTCAACGCTTCGGAGGAAGCACTAGGCAGATCAATTCCCTGTTTATTATGGTAGCCGCGTTTTGAAGGGTGCCAAAGTCAATTACATCCGCATGGAGAAGCTGGCATTCACCCTGATAATATCCTCCCAAAAGTGGCGCCATTATTTCCAAGCCCATACGATTATAGTGCGAATCGATCTACCACTTAAGAAAGCACTCCAACAACCCGAAACTTCAGGACGCCTCACCGAATGGTCCCTCAAGCTCGCCGAGTTTGATGTTTGCTTTGAACCAAGGAGAGCAATGAAGGCATAAGCGTTAGCAGACTTCGTGCAAGAAGCTTCGCCTCGGAAAGAACTACCGAGAGCAGCCTGGAACATGTTCATAGATGGCAATTCTAATAGCACAGCAGCAGGCATCGGTATATACATGCAAGGCCCGAAGGGGATAATGATTCGGCAGGCAGCAAGACTTGAATTCAAAGCCTCCAACAACGCGGTAGAGTATGAAGCACTGATATTTGGTCTAGAGATCATCCAAGCTATCAAACCGGACAACGTTAGAATATTCAGCGATTCGGGCCTTGTGGTCAAGCAATTCGGCGGAGAGTAAAAAGCTAAGAATGGGTCCATGTGACAATATCTTAACCGAATCACAGCCCTCATTAAAAGTATACAAATGGAAGGAACTGAAATGACCATTGAACAGATTCCCAGGGCACTGAATGCCGAAGCCGACAAATTGGCAAAGGGGGCCTCAAGCGAAGAGCAGGAAATCTTACTCTCCTGCATCCCTCTGCGGATAAATGCTCCCACTATATCGATGGCCGAGGTACTGCAGACGGTGACGGAGCACGAATGGTTCACCCTCATCAGCAAATATTTGGAGCACAACGAGCTGCCCGTGGACGCAAGCCAGGCTCAGAAAATAGTGAGAAAGTCTTTTCGCTACGCAATTATTGGCGGGCAGCTGTACCGTAAATCGATAACTCACCCGTGGCTGAAGTGCGTAGACCGAATCAATGCCGATTATATACTGTGTGAAGTTCACAGGGGCCTCTGTGGTGCGCATGAGAAGAAGGATGCGATGGTTCGAAGGGCGAAGCTGCAAGGCTTCTACTGGCCAACTATGGAGCTGGACGCTAAGCGAATGGTTCAATCTAGTGAAGCTTGTCAGGCCTTTGCCAAGACAACATCGGCACCAACTGGGCCGAGGGCTATAATACAAGCTGCATGCCCCTTCGCCCTTTGGGAAGTGGATCTAATAGGGCCTTACCAAGAGCGAAGCAACAGAAGCGCTGGATTATCGTGGCCGTCGATCACTTTACCAAATGGGTAGAGGCTGACCCTCTGTCAGCCATTACGCCGAAGCAAGTCACTTCCTTCTTCACCAAGAACATTATGTCGTGCTTCGGCATCCCTCATACAATCATAGCAGACAACGGAACACAGTTCAACTGCCATGCGTTCAAATGTTTCTGTCATAGATTGAAAATACAACTCCGCTTCTCCAACGTCTCCCACCCTGAAACAAATGGCATGACGGAGGTAACCAATCGGACCATCTTAGAAGGAATCAAAATAAGAGTTTAAAAACATGGTTCGGCGTGGCTTGAAGAGTTGAACAACGTCCTTTGGTCTTACAGAACCACGCCCCGAACGACGACAGGGCAGACGCCCTTTCTTCTTACTTATGGAACGGAAGCGGTGGTTCCGGTTGACATCGGGGCACCTAGCGCAAGGGTGGCGAATTACATTGAAGGAGCTTCAAACGATGACCTGTTGCAGAACAACTTAGATTCGTTGGAAGAAAGGCGGGAACAAGCTCTTATACGCATGACGGAATACAAACGACGCATAGCCCTCATCCGTGATAAGAAGATTAAACCTCGGACCTTCCAAGAGGGTGAGCTAGTTCTCCGAAACACTAAGGATTCGCAAGCTCGGGAAGGGCGAGGAAAACTCGGCATCAAATGGGAAGGCCCATTCAGAGTAAAAAAATGAATAGGAGGCAGCGCGTACAAGTTGACCACCATTCGAGGAAAAGTCTTACCCCGCACATGGAATGCAGCATCCCTTCGAAAGTTTTACCCAGGAGCATGACAGAACGTTTTGTATATTTATCTCATGGATAACATTTTGTATATTCATTTCATAAAACTGTATCTTATAAGCTTTCAGGATGATATAAATACAACTTCCTATAAAGTTCTTCCTTTTGAATAAACAAAGAACCCTAAAAAAGCCTGCAGGGTTAGATCAGCGAGATCTCCTTGGCGCTTTCACGCTTTGAAATTAAAGCAACTCACAGCCCACAGGGTTAGATCAGTGAGATCCCCTCGGCGCTCCCACGCTTTGAAATTAAAGTAACTCACAGCCCGCAGGGTCAATTCAGCGAGATCCTCTCGGTGCTCCCGCGCTTTGAAATTAAAGCAACTCACAGCCCACAAGGTCAGATCAACGAGATCCCCTCGGTGCTTTCACTCTTTGAAATTAAAGCAACTCACAACCCACAGGGTCAGATTAGCGAGATCCCCTCAGCTTTCCCGCGCTTTGAAATTAAAGCAACTCACAGCCCGCAGGGTCAGATCAGTGAGATCCCCTTGACGGTTTCACGCTTTGAAATTAAAACAACTCAGCCCACAGGGTCAGATCAGTGAGATCCCCTCAAGATAAAAGCTGGTAGGGTCAGATCACCGAGATCCCCTCGACGCTCTCTCACTTTGAAATAAAAGCAAAACAAACAGCTCGTAGGGTCAGATAAATGAGATCCCCTCGGCCCTACCATACTTTGTAACGAAAGCAAGTTGTAAGAAAAGTAAAGCACACATTGGCACGCAACAGTGGTAAGGAAATATAGAGCACATTGACAAATTAATCAACGAACAAAAACCATGAACAAGAAAATGTCATTTCATTTATAAAAAGATTGAGTTCACAGAAGCCGAACTCAATGGTCACCAATATTAAGAAAATTTAACAAAAACACAAAGCAAAGCAAGAAAAGCAAGGCTATCACGACTGAACTTCCTCCTCCTCAGTCCCCGCCAAAGAAATATTTGAGTAAGAAAGCTCTGGCGCGGGAGGCCCAAATATGCGCTCATCCTCCTCCCAGTGGCTGAGGGGTTCATCGGGAGGGGCCAGCTGAGCAAGATCGTCAATATTGGCCTCAGGAAATTTAGCGCGCACAGCGCGAAGAAAAGCAGTCCGATAGCTGAGGTGATCCTCCCACCAATCTTCGCGTGTCTGCTTCACTTTAAGATTGTACTTGGCCTTATGACGATCGTGCTTTTATTGGAGATCTCGCAAGGCTTTAGTGTTGTCCTCAGTAATGGTCCTCCAGTACTCTAGCCCCTTCGCAGTGTTCTCTAAATTTTTAGCCACTTGAGCTCTCCCTTCCTTCTCCTCCTTTATCAGCACCTTGAGCCTCTTCTCCTCAGCTTCAGCAGCAGACTTGACCTTAGCTAACACAACTGCATGCTTCTCCTCTAAAGCTCGCATGGTGGTCAGCAGGTTCTTCCTCTTCCCCTCGGAGTGTTCCAAATCCTTAAGAGCTTGGGCCAACTCCGCAGCTTGTTTCTTGCCTGTCTCCCCTAACTTCCGGGTAGTTTCCTCCATCTCAGAGAAAGTTTCGCGCTCTAGCTGAGCCTCCTTCAGCCGTTTAGCGTTGCCTTGGGAAGCAGCGTAAGCGGTTTCCACCTGAAGCTGAGCCTCAATCAGCGCCTTAGCCACCCGATGAGAGGCGAAAAAAGCCTTCAAACCAAGAACGACCACATATTATATATCAGCAAACAAATATGAATACAACATAATGGAATACTTACAAGCAAAGCTTGCTGTTCAACATAGGCTCCCAGCTCCGCAGGACTCATAGCGCCAAAACGAGCATCCTCGCTAGGAAGCTCAGTGAATCGCCCCAGCTCACCAAGCATCTCTGCCTTGACCAGAGGTACATCCTCCCCATGGACCTTCCACCATAACTAAAACATACCCAGGTGAACTTCAGCGGCTGATACAAACAAACAAACAGAAAAAGGGAACTTGGCCGAGCTACTTACCAGGGTAGGATCATATTTGGCCCATTGGACCTACACCTCTTCGATCAATGGAGCCTTCCCTTTGGAAGACTTCCCCTCAACATCACCCTCATCACGGGGACGCTTCTACGCTCGCTCCCTTATCTCCACACCCCTTGCAGCGGGAGCCTTTTTCCTAGCCGCTAGCATTCCAACATCGGCCGTGGGAACCACCGCCCTAGGAGGAGTAGTATCAATCACCACCACATCCTTCGCCTTCGCCTTCATGGCCCCTTGGGAAGTGAGAGGATCTACACTCCCTTGCTCCAGCAGTTACTGAGCCCAATCCTCAGCGACGACTTGCACAATCGGTTTCGTCTCCACTGCCGAAGATGTTTGACCAATAGTCGCCACCGGTTGAGCCACCTCAGGCGTCTGCAGCCTCGCCGCTACCACTGTAGGAATAATTTTCGGTTTTCACTTAATACGAGCCATTCTTACAAATAACAAAAAGCAACAATCAGTTTTTCGAAGTCTCACCACTTTCAGCAGTCAAATCAGTAAATATAATGGCCCCTTGATCCATCCAGCAGAAAAGGCCACCAGGTTGACCAAGGAGATACTCCGCCACGCCCCAATGAATGTTGGGCCGTATTCGGCGAACCATCTCGGCCTCGCGGTGCTGTGCCGGACTCAGATCTTTGGCTCGGTGCCAGTTATAGGGATCCTCAGGGTTCCGGTTCCAGCGAGTATGGAACGGAAATTTCCCATCCTTCAAAGGATTCGGCACATCCCTCTCAACGTTGTCAAGGGCCGGAAATATCCAAAACCATTTGTCCTTAAAGTCCCTCACGTGGGATTACTTCTCCACCGGCTTAGAGGTGGTTTCCCTTGTGCTACCCCAAAACACAAAAGCCCCGGCGTGAATCGTACGAGGCCTGAAGAAGAGGCGGAACACACACCCTGAGAGGGTAAAACCCAACTCGCGGCACATCCTCGCCAGCACAGCTAACACAATCCATGCATTAGGATGTAATTGCCTAGGGCATAAACCGAACTCACGTAGTACATCCACCACCCCAGCGTCTAAAGGAAAGCGGAATCCCAACGCACCTGCTGGCATACAACAGGAACCAAGTCCTCCCTGGGGGGATTCCACATCACCTCCCCCTTCTTTGGAGCCTTCCCCAAAACCCCACGCGAAGACCCGACCAACAATTGAAAAATTTCAGTTGCCCCTTTCTTTTTGATGGTGATGGGTGTTTGACAGTCCGCTCTTTCAGCGGGAAAAGGGGAGGAAGATTCTCCAGCCATAACCTGGCGGTGCGGGACAGAACCCGAACCACCCCCACCACCTCCACCGCATCGCTAGCCTCGGGGCCCGTCGAAGGCAGTACCGCAATAGGATGAGGATCACATTCATCCACTGGTTGACGGCGACCGGCGTGGTGGACTAGGGCGCAAGAATCGGAAGAAGATGAAGACTTCTTAACTAAAACAAAGAAAAAACTCACTCGAAGGAAAAGGAAGAACTCAAACAACAAATCACAGCAAAAGACTGATGAAGTTATCGAGCAAAGAACAACATATTATCAGCGCAAAGAACAGGTGAAAGAACAAAATAAGAACGCCTAACCCAAATATATACAGTAAGTTACACGAGAAACGAGGGGATATACCTGTTATGAAAACGCCATCATTACTGAAAAGTAACAGCAGATGTGAAAGGCCGTGTCAGCTCAACAATCGCACCTCCATCCAAACGTCACTACAGAGGTAAAACCCGTGAACAGACTTTCAACGACCCTAAAGAGCCTTCATTTGGGTTCGTTCGGGGGGGGGGGACTCCTGATATCAAGGCCCATTAAAGACCTCAAGGCCCATTTAAGGCCTTAAGGCTCGTTAAAAAACCTAAACAACTACATCTTGAGTTAGAAACAAAAGTATACCTCAGTGTGAACACGCGCCGATACCCCATCAGCATAACATCAAGCCGAGGCAAAGTATAGCACACTAAAGGTCTTCGGAGTTACCCACCGCTTGTAAGCTGAGACACCATCCTCAGAACCCATGCCGACACCAGCGCACTCCTTATCTCTCCTCTGTAGCATTAAATGCAATACTGGTTGACAGAGATGAGTCATTTAATGCCCCAACGGCGGACAAGACCTTCAAGCGGCTTACCGCACATGCACCTCTTGCAAATGGGACCCACAACTCATCATTACATACAATCCTATAAATAGCAAGACAATCTCCCACTGTAGGGGATGATTATTTTTAATACACTAAGATCACTCTTCTCAGACCCCTAACTAGATCGTCGGAGGATCTTTTGCCGGAAACATTTCTGAACAAAGACTTGTTTTGCAGGATCTGTGAAGACTCAAAGACCTGAAGATCATTTTTAAAGGACATCACATCAAAATACAATTTTAGTCAACTGATAATATCCATCTAAAAAAGGCAACATAAAATATGATCAAAAGAAAGATGAACCTAAATAAATTGAGTGCACGAAGTAAGAACAATAATATATAATAATAATTGGGTTACTTGAACTATACCAGTTCGTCGGTTAGAGTGAGCCGGACCAGGTTTCTTACTAAAAATATCAATCCAAGCTCAATTTTAAAATTTCGGACTCGGACCGGGTTTATAAGATCATTCTTAAATCCTACCCAAGTCCATAAATATTCTTTATTTAAAATTTTAATTATGTCAAATGAAAATAACAAAATATACATATCTTTATAAAAAAATAAAATATACATGTCGAAGTTTTTCTCTAATTACATTATCTATTTAAAATCTTTGATATTTAATTTAATTTATGTTAGTTAATATAAAACTTTAATAGAATAATATATAAAAATCTAAAATAATTATTAAATATAACAGTTATATAATAAAATCATTATTTCTCGTGTTTAATTCAGATTGCGATTGGATATTTACATAAAAGATGAAGTTCAGCCCATAAACCTTCAGATTTTAGTGGACTGGGATCCAGAACCATTTGTTACTAAGCCCACTCTCTGTATTGCCCAATATGTTTTCTTCTTTTATTACTTTTCTATTTATAACTCTTAAACAAAATTCAAGCACAAACTCAAGTACTTTTACCTGTTTGATTCTACTAAATCGGCGATAATTCAAATTTTACATTAAAGTACACTAGTATATGCACAAGTTTTCAAGATGTTGCAAATTGTAATCTTCCACATAGATTCGATTTTGAGTGAACTTGTTAACTTAATATATTAGACAATGGTATATCATTCAACCCAAATTTAATTAGTATACTTTAAAAAACTAATTTACGAGGATTTTGTTTTTCTTACGTGTATACTATCTGAGTTTTTACGGCTCAAAATATTATTGTTTTGTATTTTTTTTTCGCCACCATTAGAATATGAAATGAAGTTTTAGTAAACAAAGTATTGTAAAAAATTAGTAATCCTATAAAACACTTATACTATTCAAAAGTAATAATTAAAATCAATGGTTTAAAATCTTTCAATAGTACCTTTAATGATGATACATGAATTTTAAAATTACACAATTTATGATTTCACTTACATAATGATCAAATTTACTATTTACCCCCTAGAAAATACATTTAATTGGGTTAAATCTCACATATAATCTTTTCGTTTTCCTATAATACCCTTATCCTCTTCAAGCTTCTTTTGTTTTGCAGATATACTACTTTTAATCCTGTGTTCTATCATTTCCCTTCCTTGCACTAAGCGCGAGAACAATTTATTGATTGGTAAAGATAATCCCATGCACTTCAGTGAGCTCTATTAATGGCGCCAAGAAATGAGTTAGAAAGCATCAGAGACATAGGTCGTAAATCCACATCAGAGGCTCAACCCATCATTACCTAGGTGAAGACACTAGCCTGAAATCCATGCTGATATACAAAGTGATTGTAATAATCCATGATACGCATGATAATTTTGATTTGGTTTGTGGTTCCCCCTGACTTTGTGCTTAATTTGAGGATTTTTATGCTCTTACATGGATCAATATTTGAGAAACTTCATCTGTTTACACTTAACCTTGAACAACATGTGATTACGACAGAATTGTTTTATCTGAATCTGACCTGGAAACTGAGCAGTTCCAAGTTGTATGCTCGTCCTCAACCAAATTTTCGGCAAGGGTTGAGTGTAATGATGCTTGATTTTAGGCATGGATGATGAAGAATTATAATATGAAGTGTCCATTCTTTCATTAATTTGATGTTGTGGTCTATGTTTCTTTCCAAATTTGCAGGAGTTCATCCGTAGAAAATAAAAATTGAAGAAGAGAAAGGACAATAATGGAAAACATAAAGATTTATATGAGATTTAACCCAATTAAATGTATTTTCTAGGTGTAATTAATATATTTGACCATTATGTTAGTGAATCATGAGTTATGTATCATTATGTCAAGTTTTGAAATTTATGAATCACCATGTTAGTATAGGTTAAATTCATGTACAGTTGATAATTTCAAGTCAAAAAATCAATAAAAGAACTTAATAATATGTCTGTAATTTTAGAGGGTGTTTCTCCAAACTTATTATTTTTGACTTTTTACGTATAAATGCTTTTTAACTTTTAAGATACTTATTAGTAGTAGTTAATTGTTTCTGGAAAATTGATTTTTAAGTCACTTGTAAGCTGCTGAAGTGTTTCTGAAAACTGATTTTTAAGTTACTTTTAAGTTGTAAATTCTGTTGAAAAGATTGAAAAGGACATGCAATGTTTATTATATAAAAACTGATT
>CATIWQ010460341.1:0-13275 GCA_949673415.1 Euphorbia schlechtendalii | reverse complement strand
TTCAAATTTTATTATTAATTTTTAAAAAGTAATAAAAAGTTTTATTAAAAAATATTATTCATATTATAATTAAATTATTTATATATTTATTATTAGGTTTAGTTGAACTTTCCTATAGCTAGTTTCATATGCCTTTAATATGGATTTTAAATAATCTATAGCTTTCATACAACACTTTTATATCTCTCTTCCATCTTTTATATAACGCATAACTCTTTTATAACATTTTCAATAACTTATTAATAATCAATAACATTCATATACCTGTCATATATATCACACAACTTCTTATACATTTATAACTTTTTTATACGATTTTTATACCTTTTAAGCTCATTTTCTAATATTTTGTGGCAACAACTTACAAATTGTATTTTTGGCAGTTAAAGTTTTCAGGTAATATATTGAATATATTACTATAACTTGTCACTAAACGTATATATTTGTGTCAAGTTAAATTTATTATCATGAAATCAATAAATTATTTGTAACAAGTTTAATTTTATGTTGTCACGCATATAATTTTGTGACAATTCATAATTAATTGTCACATAACGAATATTTTTAATGGCAACCAATTGACATATTTTTTGTTTCAAATTAAATTTATTGTCACAAAATTATGTTTTTTTTGTATCAAGTTTTAAATGTTGTTACTGAAATAGTTTTGGTGACACTTAAATTTTATTGTCACATATTGAATATTTTTAATGACAATCATTAGTTGTAACTGACATATTTTTTTGTTTCAAATTAAAATTATTGTCACATAAATAATAATTTTTTGTAATAAGTTTTTTATGTTGTCACCAAAATAGTTTTTGTGATAGTAAAATTATTATTGTCACATATTAAATATTTTTAATGACAATCATTAATTGTAACTAACATATTTTTTTGCTTTAAACTAAAATTATTGTCACAAAAATTACAAATTTATTGTGACACATTTTTATATTGTCACCAATATATTATTCGTGACAATATATTTTTGTTGTCACATTTTCAACTTATTGGTTACCACATAAGTTGTAACAAAAATTTATTAGTTACGATTTTAAAATAGTGTCACAAAACATCTATTATATGTGACAATTTTACAATAAAAATTTCATGAAACAAATTTTTGTGATAATAAAATTTTTATTGTAACAAATAATATCTTCTTGTGACAACAAATTTAGTGACAGACGAATTGTTGTTACAAATAACTTAGTTTCTTGTAGTGAGAGGTCCCGAAATCCCAACTTAGTTTCTTGTTGTTACTATTCCTTTCCATATAGGAGAGATACCTCTACCATCTATCCCCACAATGACGTCCAAGAGGATCAATAATAATTTTTCACACACATCTCAAACCAAAATGATTTACATAATTTCCAAAGCCACTTAATCAAAAGACTCCCATTAACAAGGTTGATAGATGGCGAGATCACAAAAAATAATCTCTGCACGAAAAGTAACTTGTAGTTAGCGGTAAAGAGGGGTCGAATCCATAAGGAACGATTGCTAAGTATTTCCTAATTAGTATGATTAGAGTGACCAGATTACTGTCTTTGAAAACATAGTGGGTTGAAAACTGAAAATAACGAATAAAATGAATGATTTAAATACTTACTCCAACAAATTTAGGGGAAACAATGTATCATAATGATCATTGGACAAGCGATAAATTGCACTAGGGCTTAGGTTTAGTTACACTAGCGCTCCACATTGTACAACGTTAACAACTAATCCTTACTTTGTATGGGGACTGTTCTTCGTGCCCCAATCACCATCTTACTTACCGTGACTCTCAACATCAAGCCAAAGAGTTCGCGGAAAAATAACAATAAATACTAGAAAAGCTTAAACACTAACAGATAGGTAGTAAAACTCCCAATAAGTGTTAGATTGTTATATCTTCGATCTCAGTGGTGATAGAGATACTGGTGTCACTTACTCCTTCTTAGGCACAATCATAGATGAAAAGGTTTGAGATAATAATAAATCACTAAGACTTACCTTGTGTCTGATCAGATCGTAGAGAGGATGAGGATTCGATAAAAGTAGGTACTGAGATCAACAAATAAGTCACATTGCGGATTGTTGTATTTAGGTTTAAGTCCTCATATTAATCAAACATGGTCTTGACCCTTATTTGGTCAAGTCACTAGGAAATTAGCTAGACATGATTGAATTTAAGGCAATGCAAAGTAAAGAGACTTGAGTGTATAAATTTGCGAGTAAAGTAAAAAGCTTATGAAAACATATTACAAACGGAAATAAATTTGAACGAATAGTTTTTGGAGGGTAAAACAACTAAACTGAACTGAAGCAAATAAAATTAAATCTAAGAGGATTTGGAAAAGTAAGAACATAAAATAATTTTATCTCTAAACTAAATTTGACTTGAACTTCGACTATTCATACTAAATTTGAAAAATCTAGTTGCTTCGTCTAGTCTTTGTCTTTGATAACATTTTTTCTTCTATGGCTTTATCCTTTAGTCTTTACTTGGAGATAAAAATGGTAGTCTTATCCTTCCTTGAAGATAGAATTTGTGAAGGAGAATAACATTTCTTTGATCAAGACTTCTTAGAGACAGACTTTCCCCGAATTGATGATTCTTCCTTGACTTTTATGCTCTTATCTTCCAACTTGATATGTTTTTTACTTTGTAAAAGATTTTGAAATTTCTGAAATCATCGGGACTAACTACTGCTCTTGGTAAACGTACCAGGATTCGGTGAAGTGCTATTTTTGGTCTTTTTAACCAACTTTCATCTAAATCACCTAAAAACCCTGAAATGATAGAAAATAGTAGTAACAAAGGCCATAAAGACTAAAACATGCTTAGAAAGATGTGGAATTAAGCATAAAAACATGTTGGATTTACAACCTATCAAATCTACCGACACTTATATCATGCTTTCCCTCAAGTATGAATACAAGGATTAGGAAGAAAAGATAATAAGATCTACACAAAGACCCTAAAAGTTTTCACGAAGAGACTGAGATCTTTCAATGAGATCATGACAGAATTCCTTATCAAGCATCAAGAGTCCAATCAAAGAGTTATCGTTATTCAAGTATTCGAAAACCCTAGAATTACTTAATTGAATTTATTAAAGAGATCAAGTATCCAAAAGAAAACTTCACAATTACCTATTAAGTTGATCTTTTCAATTGGTGGGGTCCCTAGACTCATAGCCAAACTGAAAATAAATAAAGAGACTATTTGTTTCTTACAAATTCCATTTTTTTGAATTTTTTTTTCCATTTTTCTGAATTTTAAATTTTCTTTTTTTTTCTTTGTGGAAAAATAAAACCTATGAAAATAGTCATTACTTAGTTATTAGCTAAACAATGCTCTTTCTTCTTTAGCCTTATGAAAGAGACTTCACCTAGTGAGCCAAGTTAAGCTCTTCCTTCTAAAAGCGCACCTATGAAAGGGTCATCACCCGGATGTTAACCGAAAAATGCTATTTCTTCTTAGACTCAAACAAAACAGAAAAAAAAGCAACTAATAAACCATCAATTTTATTGAAAAGAACTATTTAATATCTCGGTGAATGTCCAAAGGTACAGAGACCTTGCGAAAACAAACCAAGTCTAAATGTAAAAGATAAATATTAAGTCTCTAAGGCATTCATTGGGATTTAAATCTTACAAAGTGACTTTCAAAATTCGGTCATTGGAACAAACTTTGCTTAAAACAACTCTTGATGCCAAGTACGGTCAGTTAACTCAGTTTTTGTTACTTGTTTAATTAGTCATTATGAAGATATCTCTCTTCTTCACATTTCCTCATTTCTTTGTAACAGGTTAGAGTACAAAGCAGGTCATTGTGGAAATTAAAGAGAGAACACTAGAACTGAAAGACTAATTTTTACTAAATCTAAATGAATAACGATTCTTAAAAGTACAATCTTATATGATAAGAAAAATATACCTTAAATTCATCAATTATTTTTTTATTTTAAACTTTGACTGTGAGATTCAATGTATAGCTACTAGATATTAGATAGTAAAAGTTTAAACAAACAGCACACCTGGGAACCATAGCTATAGCAAGCATAATATTAAATCAAAATCTAGCAATAAGACATTTGAAAACATTATAAAAGACACTAAATGTTTGCAAATTTCTTATTGGGGTTTAGGGTTAGGGTTATAAAAGACACTAAATGTTTAGTTTGGTAACAATCACTTGAATAATTTTCAACCCTACCCGATGATGCAGCTACTGCCGCCTTCCCAACATGCACGCCCTAACCTTACACCCGCCACTGCCTTCCCGCCCACTTCACGGAGTCGGCCTAACCCTACACCCGCCACCGCCTTCCCATCCACTTCACGAAGTCGGCCTCATGATATCTCCCTGTCCTCCCATCGTAACCCTAACCCAACCTTCCCTTACCATCACCAGCCTGCTGTTTAGAGGAGCCATGTATCTCAATTGAAGGAATTGCACCGGAATCATAGGGCTACTCACGACCAGGAATCCAGCCATAATAGGGTGTATTTTGAAAACTTTCTAAATAGGTATGATTCGCTTGCTATGAAGAGGGTCTTTCAGAAGTATGGGGTGTTTGGATGGGTCTATGTTATGAGGAAACGCAACATTCATAATTTGAATTTTGGATTTTTGAATATTAATGGATCGCTACCCTTCCATGAGGTTTTTTACCAGCTTAATGCGGTTGTTATTGGGATTGTTAAGCTCAGAGCCTATAGGGCGAGGTTTGGAGGCTCGAGGAGTGAGAAGAAGATCCAGATGGATAAAAAATAGATAGTGCGGGGTGTATCACCAACCATATTCCGTGAATCTCTGAGAGATGGGTGATCTTATTCAAATGTGGTGTTGAATAGCCTAGTGAAGGGGGAGGGACAGAGGTCGGAGAGGGATATGTCGGTCCTTAGGGATAAGTCCTTGGAAAGCGTTGGTCAGACGAAGTTGCTGGTGGAAGGTGCAGGATGGAGGAATAAAGCGTGTGTTATTAAGCTTGTTAACATTTCTCATGTGAGAAGCATTTTCGAAATTCTGAGTGAAAGGGGATTTGAAGTAGACTTTGCAGCTCCTTCCGGGGGTAATAGTGTTGTTGTGTCCTTTTTGTCAGAAACTAAACTAAAGGACTTTGTCAATGATGAGTGGAGATCAGTCCAACATATCATCTATGATGTTGAAATTCTTTCAGGATCCTTTTCACCAACAGAGTGTATTATGTATTTGGATTTCATGGGTATACCTCCGACAATTGTTTGTGAATCACTAGTTCAGAACTTAGTGACAAGATTCGGGAAGCTGGTTGCTTTTGATGGTAGTTTTGACAAACCTGACCTATTGGATGTTGTATCTTGTTTAGTTTCGGTTCCAGTTGGTACAAGTAGTCGTCAGTTGAGAATTAAGGTGGGTGAGTTAGAATTTATTGTGTTTTCTACTTTACATCAGGGGGTAGGATGTTGCCACAGGTGCAGAAGTCGGGATGATTATGACTTGGATTCCTCATCTGACGAAGACAATAGTATATCGGAGGATAGGAGTGAGTTAGATTAGTCGGAAGATGATGGGAAGATGCCATCGGAGAATGGGAATGTTGGTTCAAAGTTGGCAGTTGCTAGTGATGTGTTGAGATTGGCTAGTACGGATGTGGGAGCTACGGAAGTTGGTAGGAGAGAGATCGAAACAATAAATGTCTCTTTGAGTTCGTTGGAACTCAATATTGTGAATATGAATCGCATATGGTAGCAGTTAAATGAGAATGTGGAAGTGGAAGACGAACATATTTCGACCTTCAAGGTTGGTGAGAAATTAGGGTTATTTCAAAGGGAGCATTTGGAGGTGATTGTAGATGCGTTAGGAAAGCAACAGTGATACGGGTGTGATGGCGGGGGCTTGTGAATTTTTGCTGATGTTAATGAATTTTTTATGTTGGAATTGTAGAGGTGGATTGTCGAATGGGAGTAAGCAACAATTGGTGCGTAACTTTATTCGTTTTGAGAATTTAAAATTATTTATGTTGATTGAGACTAAGGTGAGAGTGGTAAGGGGCTCGGTGGTTTACCATTTTTGGGAACATAATGACTTCCAATTTCATTATATTCCATCTATTGGCTTGTCCGGAGGTATGTTGGTGTCGTGGAATTCGGTGTTCGCGACTGGAAATATTGTTCATTCTTCTTAGAGGTGGTGCATGCTTCATTTGGCCCTTGGACATGTTGATTTTTTTGTTGTTTGTGTTTATGGTTGTACTGTTGCTTCTAAGAGATGAGTGCTTTGGAATGAGATGATTCAGTTTATTATTGGTAAGGAGAATGTGGTGGTATGTGGGGATTTTAATGAAATTTTGCATGGGTTGGAGAGATCGGGTGGCGATTCGGCGGTGTCTAGTTCAATGGTTGATTTTAGGGATTTTGTAGATGAGTGTGGGCTATATGATATCCCACTTCAGGTTCATGATTACACTTGGTGGAATAGCCGAGCATATTCAAGGATAGATAGAGTGTTTGTTTCGGCTAATGTGTTAGATTTGTGGTCGGATTTAACTTTGTCGACAGTTGATTCGTATTTATCTGATCACTTTCCCTTAGTGTTTCGCTCTCATGGATCTCGTAGGCGTCATACAAGAATTTTTCATTCGCTAAATTGCTGGTGGGATGATGATAATTTTTTGCCTTTTATTCGGAGTGGGTGGCAGAGGATTTGTGTTCAATCGGAAGCACTTGATATTGATCATATGCTTTGTTGTCTTCGTGATTTGATTAAACCATGGCATACGAAGAATTTTGGAGGTTTAGAGCAACGAATCAAAAGTTTGGAGACTAAAGTTATTTCATTAATGTCCAGTGAGGTGCCTCGGCCTATTGATTCGTCGGCAGGATCAGAACTTCAATTTGCACGTTCTTGTCTTCTTGAATGTTGGCGAAACTTTGAAAAACTAAGGCATCAACAATCAAGAGTTAAATGGGCGCTGTTGGGTGATGAAAACACATCATTTTTTCATAGGGTAGCTACTGCCCGAGCGAGGGAAAACAGAATTGATCAACTGGTTGTTGATGGTGTACTAGTAGGTGATCAAGCATTGATTGTGCAGGCGATTCGCAACTATTTTGTACACCTTTTTTATGAACCGACCTTGGTTCCGTTCTCGCTGGAAGGTCTGAATTTTGGGCAGGTAAATGGTGATGATAATGAAGGGCTGGTAAGGATGTTTTCAGTTGACGAAGTATTGGCTGCTCTTTATTCGTGTGGCAAAGGGAAGGCTCCGGGTCCTGATGGCTTCAACTACTTTTTCTATAGGAGGTTTTGGGATGAGTTGAAAGGGGAATTAATGAAGTTATTCAGCGAGTTTCATGAGACTTCGAGGCTACCGAGATGACTGAAATTGTCTTACACGGTATTAGTACCAGAAGTTTCGGGTTCATCTTTATTGGCGAATTTCTGACCGATTGCCTTAATTCACGGAGTTTCTAAAATGTTATCGAAAGTACTCGCTAGGAGATTACAACCGTTACTTCCTACTCTAATTTCTGAAAGTCAGTTTGGGTTTGTTAAAGGTCAAAACATTCATGAATGCTCCTTTGTTGCATCCGAAGTGGTGCACTTTATGCATCAAAGTAGGCAACCGGGGTTGATATTAAAGTTGGACTTTAAGAAGGCTTATGATAGTGTTTCGTGGACATATTTAAATGAGGTTATGAGGCGGATGGGGTTTAGTGAAAAGTGGATTTCTTGGATGATTGGTTGCCGGATTGATTCAACTACGTCATTTTTGGTTAACGGGAGCCGAGCGAACCGATTACTCTCCAAAGAGGTGTCAAGCAAGGTGATCCAATTTCACCCTTTGTTTTCGTGTTAGCTATTGAGGAGCTGAAGCAAATTTTTAATAGAAGCATCGAGGTTAGCTTGATTCTGAGTTTTCACATGGATGGTGTGGATATGGATTTATCGTTGTTACAATTCGCGGACGACACAATGTGCTTCCTTCCGGCAGATGAGACTCTTATCCCTATTTATGTTAGAATTTTCAAATGTTTTGAGCTTATCTCGGGTCTCCACATTAACTTTAATAAGAGCTCTATTTTGGGGTTGAATGTTGATGATTCATGTATAAATTCATGTGCGGCAAGGTTTGGGTGTAAGATAGAGCATTTTCCTATTTCATACCTAGGTGCACTGCTTAGTTATAAGAGTATTCCTGTGTCATATTGGAATGTTTTAGTTGGAAAATTTCAGAAGCGTTTATCCTCTTGGAAGGGGCAATGTTTGTCATACAATGGGAGGGAAGTGCTAGTGAAATCGATTTTGGCCTCACTACCAATTTATCTATTATCTCTCTTTAAATTGCCGGTAGTAGTTAACGATAAACTTGTTCAACTCATGAGAAATTTTCTTTGGAAAGGGGATGCTTCGGCTCGGGGGGTTTGCAAAGTGAGTTAAGGGACCATATCATTACCGAGACATTTGGGTGGTTTGTACATTAGGGACTTTAAGCTTGTGAATTGTAGTCTTTTGTTGAAATGGCTTTGGAAAGTCCGAAGTCACGATATGAACTCGTTATGGTTTGTAGTGTGTGCAAAGCGATATGACTTTAAATCATGGGAATCAATTGAGTCTTACTATAGGAATAAATTATCGTTCATTTGGAAAGGTATAATTTCTTGTTGTGTTGGAAATGAAGTGTTTTGGACAATTTTTATTAAGAACTGTCGGGTTCGGGTTAGGAATGGTTGGAGTAGTTATTTTTGGTTTGATCGTTGGACCTCGGATCAATCTCTAGCTGACTTATTCCCTGATTTATTCGTTCTTTGTAATCGGAAGTCTTGTTCGGTTCGGGAAGGTTGTGAAGTCATGTTTGGTCCGGATGCTTTCTCAAGACCAATGTGGAAGAGGAATCTACAAATATCAAGCAAGGGACGGTGTGAAGAATTAAAGGGTTGGATCAAACAAATGAATTCTTCGTTGTTTGAGCTGTTGGTGCCCTTGTCGGATGTTGCTGTTGGCGGACAACATGGGTTACTGCAGTTTGCAGATGGTGTTGATGGATTCTATTGGGAACCTTCGGAACACCGGGATTACTCAGCAGCGTCCTTTTGTGTGGAGTTCTACCAGTCACATTATCGTGAACAACCCAAGATAGATTATATGCTGATTTGGAGGGCTGTTGTGATTCCAAAGATGAAGTTTTTTGCTTGGTTGTTGATCCGGGAAAGGCTGCCAACGAATAGCTTTTTGATTTCTAGAGGATGTGTAAATGTGCCGAGTGATAGGTGCCCCTTTTGTAATTCGATTGAGACGGTCGTCCACGCGATTTTTCATTGCTCTAATAATTTTCGAGTTTTGAAAGAGATGTTCAAGCTATTCGGGGTCTACATTACGATGCCATCTTCTTGCTATGATTTCTTAAGTCTTTGGTGTTCGCACTTTTCGATTGGTAGTAACCGGGAGTTCGATAAGGCATTATGGATAAGCATTGCCTGGGCTATTTGGAAGAGAAGGAACAAGTTTGTATTTGAAGGAACAGTGGAGTCGACTGATATCCTTGTTTCGAGTATATATTATTGTTGGTTTTTCTTCAAATATAGGAAAGTAAGGTTGGACTTTGTGGTGTCGGATGTGTTCACAACTCCAGGATCTTTGTTGGCATCTGCATAATGGCCTATGTGTATTCGGGTTGACGCTGGCATGGAATGAGGGGTTCTTAGTTCTTCGTTTTGGTTTTCAATTTGGTTAGAACTTTGTGGTTTTTTGCAGTAGTGCAGTTCCTTGTATTTTTTTGCTTTTGGTCCCTTTGTTGGGTTTTGTAAGGATTTTGATGTTCTCCTTTTGAGAATTGGTTTATTAATGAAAAGAGGGGTGAGTGTTTTGTAGGCATGTGAACGCATCAACCTAGTTGGGACGTTCGCCCCGAAATTTTCACCCACCCCAAGCTTTTTCCGATAGTGGGACACAATGTCTCACCGGAGGTTTTTAAAAAAAAAAATAAAAGACACTAAATTTGTATCCCTATAATACGAGGTAAACACATGCTAAAGTGAAATTCCCCAAAAGGAAAACATAGGTGCTCACACTGAGATTCCTCGTACAATAAAGCTTTAAGCTGTGATTACAATGAGTAAATGAATTGATCTTTCTTATTGATTGGCTATCTTCAAAAATTGATGACTTTCAGACACATATGTTAGCACAAACAACTGTTAAAACAAATGGCAAACACTCGATAGCACTCTTCTAACAATTCTACGCGGTTGATCAATCTACATGTTCATTAAAAAGCTATTAACAAATAAATTAACCAATTTGCATAACTAATGAAAGCAACTAGCAGCAGAATCTCAAATTTTCTCAATGATTCTGTAAAAAAGGATCAGAAAGGATTCTCCGCTAGGTTTGTGTAAATTTTAGTGGAGCTGGGATTTCTTTCCAAGAACACAGCAAAGATGTGATTGAAAGAATGGCGAAGAGTATTGATCTTGAAAAATCAATCGGAAAACTGCAACCAGGTTGGCAACGGAGAAGGATTCCGGTGAAAGAAAGGTTTTTCTTCTATGTTTGTGTGAATCCAAGCCAAGCTGGGATTTTTCCAAGAACACGGCTGAGAATTCGATTGAACGAAGAAAACAGCAGAGATGCGATTCAAAGAAAGGGCGATGATGATTGAGCTAGAAAAACTAATTGGAAAGGCTGGAAAACGATCTGAGATTATGGGGAGAAAAACCCTAGCAGAGCTTTTGGTGCACCTTGATCGCAGCAGCGTGTTTTCTTTCTCAAAAACTCAATAAGCTTTATTTGTCGTTATTCAAATCATACGCTTACCACTCTCAATTGATTTAATTGTGAGGATAATTGCGGTTGAATTTGATGCCCCTTCGACGAATTCTGAGATATTGGTCCGGTTCTCCGGCCTCCGCTTTTTAAATAAAATTCTGCATTGAGTAATTTGAAAGGGTCAACCAGTTAATTAGATGAAAATAGTGTTATAAAAGTCACATGCTAGCAAACGTGATTTTCAAAGTTAATATGTGCCTTAGTTATGTACAAACTGCAAAAGCTAATGCACAAGCACAAATATAATAGTATTTGTTTAACAGTTAAAATCAGCATAAAGAAAAAACAAATATTACCAGTAACAATATTCTATCTCATTTTTTTTGTTACAGTAAGAAAACAGAACAGGTAAAACATTTCAATATTAGAACATACTATGAAGTATATTAATAAATACTATGAAGTACAGTCCACATTGGCTAGAGGTAGTATCCTTCTCCAGGACAAAGGTCGCACTTCCGTTTCACCCTATTACAGAAAATAGATCAGATCAATTCGTGTATCTAATCAATGCAGCCAAATAAAAAATAATATTATCCAAACTCATACAAGAAAGATACAACTCACTTACTAATGTGTTAATGATTATGAAATTGTCAAGTCTGCTGAACATCCTTGAGAAACTTCACTTTGATCATGTTGAGTGCATTGTTAACACCTCTGCTATCAATCCTCCCCTCTGGTAAATCAGCACAACACTTTAAGGCTAACTCCATTATCGACGATATGCAATCTGTTTTAGCCAAATAGTATCGCTCGTTGACATGTAGCAAATTGGAATCTGCAACTTGAGTTACTCCATCAGATAATGAATCTTTGATCCACTGCTTCATGTTCATTTCTTCGTTGAACATCTCATCAGTTGGCTTTCTTCTTGTAAATGTTTCCATCAACAATATACCAAAGCTGTATATATCACCCTTTACCGAAACAAGTCCCTCCGATCCATTCTCTACATAAAATTTGATTCACTTAATTAGTTAATTTACAAAACAAAACTATTAAATAGTGGGCAACCATACAATTTTATACAAATGAAACATCACCTGGTGCCATGTACCCAACGGTAGCAAGAGTCATAGTTTGAATGATAGATTTGTCTTCTCCAACAAGTTTTGATATACCAAAATCGGCTAAGTGGGCAACCATATCTTTATCTAGAAGGATATTATTTGGCTTCAAATCACAATGCACGATTGCTTGTGTAGAACCGTGATGAAGATACTCAAGTGCAGATGTAACATCTATCATTATGTTCAATCTCTGTAATGTTGGGGAATAAACGCGGTATTTCCAGTACTACCAGATTAATGGAATGCGATAAATAACAGCGGAAAAATAACACAATATTTGATAACGGAGTTCGGCCAATTTCGCCTACCTCTCCGGAGCTGTTGCAGACTTCATTTATGGAGAAAGTTACACAGTGCTTACAAAACACTCACCTCACACCCAAATATCCCTGAGAATTTTTAAAGAAATTCTCTTAAAGAAAACCCCTTAATAGACGTAATCAAAAGCGCATAAATTACTAGACTTAATTTTTGCTTGACCTGCTTTTGATCTTCCTCTCTACTAATTTATCTCTAACTCTCCAAATGCTCTCAAGCTCTCAAATTTTTTATAATGATTTGCTTTGCAATTCATCCTATTTATAGTGAAATGTTGAAGCATAGAGACAAAATAACTTTCGGTGATGGCTCCCAAAAAATCAACTTTCGGTTACTTTCGGTGATGGCCCCAGAAACAACATTCGGTGGCCCCACATGCAGACTTTCATAACAATCTCCCACTTGAAGACTGATTTCAATCTGTCTTCACATCATAAAATCTGCTACAGCTCTTCTTTCTATCTGCATCTACTGCAAGCCCACTAAAGCTGAACACAGCTTTAGTTTGTCGGTCGTCACCGTCTTTGTTAACATGTCTGCTGGATTTTGAGCTCCACTGATCTTCTCAAGTTTCAAAATCCCATCTTCCAGAAAACAACGTTTTGTAGTGCTCATCGTCACCGTAGTACTCTTTCTGACGTCAACATTTCCGGCTAAGTCAGCATCCACATAGCCTGTCAGCGTCGTATCTCTACCTTGAAAACACAATGCCTTATCCGTGCTACCTCGTAGATATCTGAGGATCCATTTGACTGCTTCCCAATGCACCTTGCCCGGATTATTCATGTATCGACTAACTGCTCCCACTGCTTGAGCAATATCTAGTCTTGTACAAACTATGGCATACATCAGACTCCCAATTGCTGAGGTGTAAGGCACTTTTACCATATGTGCACGTTCCTCCTCCGTCTTTGGTGACTGTTCTTTGGAAAGTCTGAAATGAACACCTAAAGGTGTGCTCACTAGTTTAGCATCTTGCATGTTGAATCTGGCTAGTACCTTTTTGATGTACTCAGCCCGTGATAGCATCAGAGTCCCTGACTTCATGTCTCTCTTGATCCTCATTCCAAGAAT
>CATIWQ010460333.1:0-12212 GCA_949673415.1 Euphorbia schlechtendalii | reverse complement strand
AAACAAGTCTAATTCCGGGATAGCTACGGCTATTACATGAGCTAACACTTAATCCGAGCTCAATAAACTGGATGGTACTTAATCTGATGGAATGAGTGTATTGTACTAGTTACTATTGCATAACCGGATCAAGTCATAAGTACGTGACGTTCCAAGTATCGGGGGATCATACGCCTTTTCTAGAAAGCCCATTTGGTCGACTAGAGTTATCAGGTTCCATATCGACTTGGAACATTGAGCCTAAAAGGTTCCCGGATGAGAAGCCAAGTTTACGTCAACCTCTGGCAGCTTTGTACTTCAGGATCCTATAAGGTCACACACATTGGGCCTTCACTGGATTGAATAAAGAACTTATAGATGGGGTCTATACCAAGAATAAGAGGAAGAGTCAAACGCATTTTGGATGGACCATTAATTGGTTGGATGAAATAATAATTAATAGAGGAATTGATGAAAAATTTAGTGTGCAGAGTAAGGGAATTTTTCCTGTTGCAAGTGAGCCCCACGAACATGGGTTGTTTGTGGGAAAGGGCCCGCATGGTAGCCTCGCAAGCACTAAAATGGAGCTCGTGGGCCGCCACGCTAGCGCATGTTGGTGGGTTGTATGCTCACAAGCATTAGGTAGCACTTGCATAAGCCTGCAATGTAGGCCCACAAGTAGGCTTGCAGGAGGACCTGCAAGGCCTGACTAGCGAGATATATGGGCTTACCTTGTGCACTGCGCATAGCCCGCATATGTAGGTTGTGTGGGTGGGTTAGCCCATGGAGCTTGGAGTAACACGCGGTCAACCTGCGTGTAGGATGGGGATTTTCTCCATGTCACGTTGCTAAAAAGGGAAGCATTATGCTCCCCTTTCTCCTATATATAGTGTCCTCCTCCTCCGTTATTTCTCACTTCAGCTCAGCCTTCCTTTTGAGTTTTGACTCCTTTTTTGTGCAAGTTTTTGTGAGATCCTCCACGAGTTTCTCTAGAATTTGTTATAATTCTTTTAAAAGCTTATTCCTATTTTAGAAAGAGCCTTCTTAATTATTTTTTGGGTTGGTTTACGAGTGGTCTAGCAACCGTTTGTAAATCGGCAAGTTCTCCCTCTAGGTGAAGTTTTGGTCCGTGGGTTTGTGTGGGCTTGTCATAGAGGCTGTCCTATTTTAGAGGCTTGTACTAATAGAGGGCTATTTGATTGTTCTAGGGGATCATTGCACCACTCCAAAGGAAGGTACACATCAACTGGTAATGCTCTAAACTTAGATGATAGGTTTCTTTTTATAAGTTTTATAAACCTAAAGCATTTATGTCACATTTCAATTGAGATTATGTCAATCATGCCATGCTTAGGAGTTCCTTTAGTTTTAATCTTAAGTTTTGAAATTCGGACATGCTAGTTCACATGTTCATTAACTGCCTTAATTAACCATAAGTGGTATCAGAGCCTACCCTATGCTATGAATGCTTGATTATAATGTATTGAAATGTGATTTTCTATGAATTGATTAAAGTATGCTATGCATGACTTAGGTATCAATTCTTGTTATAGAATATGATGTGATAAATAGATTAAAGTTTTGCTCAAACTTAGTCTAGGTGATTATCATATAATTAACAATGTTTTATTACATGTGTAAATGCTTTAAATTGAGGGTCGTCTGGTACTTCACTCACATAAAAGAATGAAATCTTTAAATCATAATTCTCAAGAATCGAAGTGCTCGTGGTTATTTTGGCAAGGATTAGACTTTGCTGCTCATTTACTTGAAGATGACCTCTCCTACTTGAAAATCTCCATCTGTATTAGGTTCAAGCATACTAAAGGGACTTTTATGACTTAATCAATTTCTAGTATGAGAATTCGATTCCGTATATGGCTTTATAGCGGTAGTTAAAGTTGTTAAATTAAAACTTATAGACATAGGTGCAAGAACTTAAACATGGACCTTATTTGTTTTTCAAGTTATGTGGAGTCTTGGCATAATGAATGATTATGATGTACTAGTCTTGAGCATGATCTCTTAGATTAATAATTCTAAATATCCCAAAATTATTATTATCATAATCATATCCATCGTTAAATCCTAGACTAGGGTGAGACCAGCTGCACTAATAAAAATCCTACAACAATGTTAAGGCGTCTTCCTATCATAAGTCATGATATGAACCTTCTTAATGGATGTAAGAACATGTAGAACATGCTTTCCCTTAACATGTGTTTGGCCAATAGGGTTAATGCCTTAACCAAAATGGGTTAGTTCTCTATATCATTGGAGTTAATGTCAGATTGGAAACATATTTGAAGAGTCGTACAATTGGGTACGTATGTCTCTAGAAAGATAACTCAAATGGACTAGAAATTTCATGGAATGCTAATGGACGAGTTCCAACCATGGTTGTCTGTTATGGCTTGACCTGCTATAGCGGGGGTCATATTAGATGGGCTATGGATGCTACCTAGTGAGGAAAAATGGTTCGACCATGTTTTCCCGAATTCAATAGAAGGGGCTAATTGAATGTCGATAACATAGTAGGAAACATGTGTTTAATTAAAGACCTTATATTAAATGCATGTACATATACTAATGTCTAAAAAATTTCTAGCTTATATCTAAGTTGAATATGATTACTAAAGAAAACACTCGTATTAATATTGGTCCTCTTGGCAACATAAAGTATGTTATTTTCAACTAAAATGAGTGGTTTGCTACTATTAGAAGAGTTCTTCGGAACTATTACCTAGATCATGTTCTAGATTATCTAAGTCCCAAACATCCCGATAAGAATGCTTTTGCATGTGGGATGAATGATTATGAGGCATAAGGGAAATTGTGAGTTTGTTACAAAGCTCATGTTAAATAACATGCTCTTAAAGTACACACACATGTAAATGGTTTGATCTAGAGTCCATTATTCATCGTTTCAATATGGTGGAAAGTCTAGATAGTAGATTCTTCCATAGTAAGTTTCAAGGAGACACCTCGGTAGTAGAGTTGGTCATATACATATATGACAACTCCGAGCAACTAAGGGAGCTGGGTATCGGGTACAGTAAGAGAAATTGGATTGATGGGATTGATGGGATTACCCAATAAATAGGATTCTTTAAAGGAAATGCTTAAGAAAGGTTCTCTTAACTACACTTTAACTCAGCTCATGGACTTGCTCGAGATATTTGAGATTGAGTTTAGAAGTAAAATTAAAGAATAAGTGAATGTTGAGAATCTTAAGTTGAAGAAACTTAAAGGTTTAAAAGTCGAGAGAAAACTCATGAAGCGGTTGGAGCTAAAAAGGGAAATGTTTCTCTTGGAACAAGCTTATTAGATAATGATGAGAGTTTAGCCTCAAACTTCTAATGTTCATACTAGAGAGTTTCTCTACAGTTCCTTATGAATCTACATGGGTATTGGATATTGGTTGTGGGACTCATATATATAATTCTGTGCAGGGGTTGCAAAATAATAGGAGACTTGCAAAGAGGGAAATGGACCTAAGAGTTGGAAATGGAGCATAAGTTGCTATAATAGCTCTAGGGACATATAGCCTTCGTTTTCTTAGTGGCCTTGTATTAGTTTTGAACAATTGCTATTACATTCCTACCATTACTAAGAATATTATTTCTGTTGCGTATTTAGAAACAAAGGGATTTCAAAAATTTTATTTTCTAATAATAAATGTCAAATTCAACATGATAATATTCGTATACTTGTGGAATGTGTTTGAATGGCGTTTATGTTCTGGATACTAAAACTGAAATTCTTAATATGAATATTACTAAGAAATCAAAGTTGTATAATGAGAAATCTTCATACTTGGGGCATTGTCATGTAGGCCACATAAATGAGACTCGCTTAACTAAGTTACACAAATGTGGTGACTTGGACCCAATGGAATGGGAATCCTATGGTGCATGTGAACCTTGTTTAAGAGGAAAGATGATAAAGAAACCTTTCAAAGGAAAGGGTCAGGGTGCAACAAGTACTTTGGAAATAATACATTCCGATGTATGTGGTCCAATGAGTGTTAAGACACATGAGGTTTTGTTTACTTCATAACATTTATCGATGATTACTCACGGTATGGTTAATTGTACCTTATGAGGTACAAGTCTGAAAGTTTGGAGAAATTCAAAGTGTTCACAACCCAAGTAGAGAAAAGCTTGGGAAAGGTATCAAGACCCTTTGATCTGATCGAGGTGGTGAATACTTAAGTAAAGAGTTTTAGGATTATCTAAGGGATAATGGTATTTTATCCCAATGGACACTCTTTATACATTCCAACACAATGGAGTGTCATAAAGGAGAAATAGAATCCTACTTGATATGGTTCGGTTCATGATGAGATAAGAAGAACTTAACAGATCTTTTTAGGGTTGTGCACTTAAGAGCACAGTTTATATTCTAAACAAAGTAACACCATGTGAAACGTGGTATGGTAAGAAACTAGCTCTTTCTCACCTGAGAGTTTGGGGATGTCCTGCTTATGTAAAGAGGAGAAGTTAAGATAAGCTGGTGCTAAGTTTGACGGGTGTCTATTTGTAGGTTACCCTAAGGAGACTATTAGTTATACCTTTTACGATCCAAAGGAACAAAAGGTACATATTTCTAGGGATGCTCAGTTCTTCAAGAAGGAACACATACTTGCAAAATCTAGTGGGAGCAATCTTGAGCTTGGTGCTTAAGAAGATTAAATAGACAATCAATTGATTGATCCTACACATGTTTTACAAGAAAGTGTAAGCATGGAATAACCTATTATAACACCGACATTGTGTAGGTTAGGTCAAGCTCCAATCGTTCTTGAAAGATATGGCTATTTCATCATTGATGATAAGCACATCTTTCTTGTGAAAGATGATGAGCGTAAGACTTACAAGGAGGCAATTGAAGGTTCAAAGCCTGATAAATGGTTTATAGCCATGAAATCAAAGATGAACTCTATGTACGAATGTCAAGTTTATAACTTGATTGATGCTCTAAGTGATATTAAGCTCATAGGATGCAAGTGGGTTTTCAAGATGAACATCAACATGGATGGTAATGTAGTTACCTCTAAAGCAAGGGTAGTAACAAAACATTATATTCAAAAGGAAGGTAACAACTATGATGAAACCTTTTCACCAGTAGCCATGTTAAAGTCTATCAGGATACTCCTTACCATCACTGCTCATTATGATTATGAGATTTGGCAGATGGATGTTAAAACCGTGTTCCTTAACGAGAACCTTGATCAGGATGTATATATGATACAACTCAATGGTTTTACATCTCAGGGTGGCTCGAAGGTATGTAAATTGTAAAGTTCCATTTCTTGACTTAAGCAAGCATCAAGTAGTTGGAATATTAGGTTTGATGAGATAATCCAAGAAATTAGTTTTGTGCATAACGCTAATGAGCCCTATGTATATAAGAAGGTTAGTGGGAGTGCAGTTGTTTTTTTATATTATATGTTGATGACATATTATTAATAGGAAATAATGTTCCTTTTATTCAAGTAGTTAAGTCATGGTTGTCCAAGAAGTTCTCCATGAAAGACCTTGGAGAAGCAGCTTTTATAATTGGTATAAAGATCTATAGTGATAAATCCAAGAGGCTACTAGATCTTTCTCAAAGTGCATACATAGATAAAGTTTTGGCTAGATTTAACCTTGAGCATTTAAGAAAGGGTTACCTTCCCATGTCTCACGGGATTAACCTTTCTAAATTTGAGTGTCCGAGAACATAAGAAGAGAGACTGCGTATGAATGGAATACCCTATGCTTCAGCAATAGGATCCATCATGTATGCTATGGTATACACTCGGCTAGATGTCTCACATGTCTTGAGCACCATGAGCAGATTTTGATTTGATCCAGGTGAGACTGACTAAGGATATGTTTATAGTTTATGGAGAAAGTGATCTCTCTATGAAGGAATGCACTAATGAGAGTTTTCAATCTGATAAGGATGATTACAAGTCCTAGTCAGGTTATGCGTTTATTTCAAATGGAGGGGGAGTTATTTGGAAAAGTTTCAAACAACATGGAACTGCTAATTCAACCACTGAATCTTAGTGTATAGATGCTTCTAAAGCAACTAAGCAAGCTGTCTAGCTAAAGGGATTTATTAGTGATCTCAGCGTGGTGTCTATCATTGTAAATCCAATAGTGGTATATTATGATACAATGGGGTTATTCCTCAGAAAAAGGAACCACGGTATCGTAAGAGAAATAGACACGTACTCAAAAAGTACCATCTCATTCAAGAGATAGTTGCTAAAAAGATATAAGGTTAGAATACCTCCCTATGAATCAGAATCTAGTGGATGGGCTAACAAAGTCATTGACTCAAGTTAAGCATAACCAGCATGTTAATGAGTATGGCATGAAGCACATCGGCAATTGCCTTTAGTGCAAGTGGGAGTTTGATAGACATGATGCATGCCCTAAAGGCAATTAGGGTGATATGCTTTATTAGTCACTAATATACAAACATTTTCATATTATTATTTACCTATAATAAGACATCTTTGTTATATATCGACAATTGTTTCTAATTATGTTTCTTGCTTGTATTATATATATGTTATTTGGTATGTATATACATTCACTGATAAGAAGATAAAGTATGTGACTATTTCATAACGTGAAAGTGTAAGGACATTGTCGGAGCTATGTGGAGTGAGAATTTTACACACGTGTTAAGGTGAAAAGTCTAAATATCCCTAGTCATAGTTAAACTAAGACTGAACATCAATGAAGTGGACAAACTAGTATGTGTAGGCTTACTCCTTGGATTGAATACAAGTAACCGATCTCACGAGTTGAAGGTGGTACCTCGAGTTAACACATGAATGTATTTGGGTAACACATTGGAGACTACTATAAGACATACACTCGGAAATAACCATATCCATGTGTTGGTGTCACATCTTATTGCAGTAGTAGTACGAGTATCCTCAAACCTAAGATACTAGTTACCTTGTGTGGGAGTTGCTATACATTGGGTCATACTTATTCATACCCTAGTGATCAGGATGATACGGGTGATTATGAATATTGTGATGATCATTTTTTGGTAAGCCGAGTAGTTAAGATGGGATCCCATCGCTCTTGATATATTAATATAATGGGAGTTGTACCTTAAGGCCTCTTATTGAAGTGACACACTCATAAACCTCTTATCAGAGTATGATATTGACAGAACGGGTTTCTAGTTAATCTCTATACATAAAGGCAAGTGGTGTTCTTTGTGAATAAGTCTAATTTCTGGATAGCTACGGCTATTACATGAGCTAACACTTAATCCGACCTCAATAAATTAGATGGTACTTAACTTGATGGAAGGAGTGTATTGTATTAGTTATTATTGCAGAACCACATCAAGTCACAAGCACATGACATTCAAAGTATCGAGGGATCATATGCTTTTGCTAGAAGGCCTAATTGATCAATTAGAGTTATCAGGTTCATTATCAGTCTAGAATATTGAGCCTAAAAGGTCCCCAGATGGGAATCCAAGTTTAGGTTAACCTTTAGCGATTTTATACTTTGAGATCCTATGAGGTCACACTCATTGGGCCTTCATTAGACTGAATAAAGAACTTATAGATGGGGTCTATGCCGAGAATAAAAGGGGGAGTTAACTCATTTTGGATTGACCATTAAATGGTCGGACGAAAAAATAATTGAAAGAAGAATTGAGGCAAAATATAGTGTGTGGAGCAAGGGAATTTTTCCCATTGCAAGTGGGTCCCGCGAACACGAGTTTTTCAAGGGAAGGGGCCTGCGTGGCAGCCTTACGAGCACTAAAAGAGTGCTTGCGGGCCGCTGGTATGTGTTAGAGTATGCTGGTGGGTTGTAGCCACCGCAAGCGCTAGGCAACACTTGCGTGGGCCTACAGTGCAGGCCCACCAGCACAACAAGTAAGCGATTTTGTGGGAGGACCCGCAAGGCCTGGCTTGCGAGACAAGGCAAGCCCATACTAGCTTGCCTTATGGGCTGTGCACAGCCCGCATATGCAGGTGGGTTGGCTCACAGAGCTTAGAGCTTCGCATGGTCAACCTGTGTATGGGATGGGGATTTTCCCCATATCACATTGCTAAAAAGGGGAGCATTATGCTCCCCTTCATCCTATATATAGTGTCCTCTTTCTCCATTGTTTCTCACTTTAGCTCAGGCTTCTGTTAAAGTTTTGACTCCTTTTTCCTCCGAGTTTTTGCGAGATCCTCCACGAATTTCTCTAGCATTTGTGAAAATTCTTTTGAAGGCTTATTCCTATTTTAGAAAGAGCCTTTTTATTTTTGGGTTGGTCTACAAGTGGTCTAGCAATCGCTTGTTCACGGATGAGTTCTCCCTCTACGTGAGGTTTTGATCTGTGGGGTTCATGTGTACTTATCATAGAGGTTGTCATATTTTGTAGGCTTGTACTAATGAAGGGTTATCCGATTGTTCTAAGGGATCATTGCACCATACGAAAGGAAGGCACACATAAACTGGTAATGCTCTAAACTTAGATACTAACCTAAAGCATTTATGGAACATTTCAATTGAGATTATGTCAATCATGTCATGCTTTGGAGTTCCTTTAGGGTTAATTTTATGTTTTGAAATTCTTCCATGCTAGTTCGCATGTTCATTAACTACCTTGATTAATTATCAAAACATCCTCTGAATAAGAATTGGTCAGAACATCAACAAAAGATGAACCTTCTAAGTAAACTTTATAAATGGAGTACAAGATGTTCAAAGTACTCCCTTTGGTAGTAATCAAATTCACTCTGATCTGCCACAGGAGAGCAGAACTAAGAAGGATCATCTTGATGCTGCCCATAATCCTATACTAATAAGAGGACAGCTCAAAAGAATTGTCAAGTCATCCAACATTTATCTCTATTATTAAGCTAAAGAAGTTTGAAGATACATAAAATGATGAAAAGTTAGCTATTGTCTATAAACGAAGAATTAGACCAATTCACCAAAAATGATGTTTGGGATCTTGTCTCTACTTCGAGGAATAAATATATCATTGGCACAAAGGGGGTTTTCAGAAACAAACTTGATTAAGATGGTATTGTAGTCAGAAACAAAGCTAGACTTGTTGCTCAAGGGTATAACAAATAAGAAGGTAATGACTATGATGAGACATTTTCCCTTGTTGATAGACTTGAAGAAATCAAGATCTTATGTTCTTTTACATCTCGTATGAGCTTTAAACTCTATCAAATGGATGTCAAAAGTGCTTTCTTAAATGGACTTATCTCTAATGAAGTCTATGTGAAGTAGCCACCTGGATTTTTAAGACCCTAAATATCATGATCATGTCTACAAATAAAAAAAAGCATTGTCTGGGCTGAAGCAAGCCCCCTAGAGTTTGATATGAAAGATTGACTAACTTTAATCACTAAAGCCTACATTAGAGGAAAAACACATATCCTTCTGGTACAAATCTATGTAGATGATATCATCTTCGGAGCCACTAATGAAAGAATATGTAAGGAATTCAGCACACAAATGAAGAATAAATTTGAGATGATAATGATGGGAGAATTGACCTTTTTCCTCGGACTTCAAATCAAGCAAAGTCAAGATGGAATCTTCATTGGTAAAGCTAAGTATGTCAAGGAAGTTCTTAAGCAATTCAACATGGATCAACACAAACCAATGTCAACTCTCATGGCTTTTAATGCTCTCTTTATGCAAAGATTCAGAAGGAATTTAATAGCATAGAAGCTCTAACAAGTAAACAAATGTTCATTATTATATCTAATATCTAGCATACCTAACATACACTATGCAGTATGCTATTATGTTAAATATCAATCTGATCCTAAAAAAGTGCATCTCTCAGCTATGAAGATAATTCTGATGTTTCTCATTGGCAGAACCAATGTTGGTCTATGGTATCCAAATAATGGAAATTTCATCCTTAAAGGATTCATTATTGTTGATTATGGAAGAAATCATTTATAAAAGAAAAGTACAACTGGTGGATGCCATTTCCTTGGTGATTGAATTTTCTCTTGGCATAGTATGAAGTTAACTCCAATTGCTCTGTCAACAACAGAAGCAGAATACATAGCTACTGGAAGTTGTGTTGCTATAGTTCTTTGGATAAAGCAACAACTTAAAGACTATTGAGTCAAGACAGATTGTATAGAAGTCTTATGTGACAACAAAAGTAAAATTTTTCAATCCAAGAAACTGATTAAGCTCAACATAAAGAAGCATGTTGACATAAGACACCATTTTCATAAGAGATCATGTCTTAGAAAGATGTGAAACTTGTTTATGTCCCCACTAGAAAATAAAGATTCACCAAGCCTTTGAGGAAAGAGTAATTCAATAAACTCAGAGAAGCCATTGGAATGAGTTATCTAGTGTGATCCTCAAAAGAAGTAATCAAAATCTTTAATACTTAAGATATTCAATTAGCTTCTAATGACTAATATCCTCGCATTGATGAAATCTTATCTCCTTGAAACTTGGAGTTAAATTTAATTCAATAACTGACACATTAGTTTTGAAATTTGAAAAATGAGGGAGAACCTGAAAGAGAAATATAAGGTGGAAACTACTTTAACCTCTCCGCATTCTGCCATGAATTATGCCTTCAAATTAAAGTAGTTTTTAATGGTTTATACCTTAACAAAATCAATAATTGTTTGAGGAATTACTAAGTGACCCTTAAACTCTTCCCCACTATCTATGAAAAGCCTCTAAATCATTGTCCTTCGCACTTTACAATTCTCAAACCTTTTAAGTAGTTTAGCAACAAATTTCCTAACCTAATTTACAATATTCGCGTTCAAATGATTATTTATTAGAAAGTTGATATCTTACAGACTAAACCCACTAAGTACTAAAAGAGTGAGATTCATTGCTAAACCACAAAGATTTTTCCTCAACCCACACTATTAAATGATTTTTAGATGAAACTATACCCTTCAAATCTATTATTGATCATCACAAGACCTGGAAGTGGATCTCCACTCAAGATCTCACCTATTTAAAGGTTGTCCATGAATTCTTTTAAATTCTCCAGGATGATGTAGATAACGAATACTATTTGGAATCATGTGTTCATACATTCACTATAACCATCACTCTATCATTTCCATCTGCACTATTAGGCTTTAACAATATCGGTGCTAAATTAAGGCTAAAATGTGAAAAGGATCTATCATAAGATCAAAAGCTAACATATATCCTCGAAAGATGGTTCAGACCTCACAAATCCACCCATCAGACTAAGACTACTAGGAAAATGTAGTATGCCAATTGTGAAGTATTTCTTCAAAATTTTTATTCCCATAATGAACCCATTGCTTACGAGTAGTGCCTAGTGTATCATATGGTTGAGAAGAAAAATATCATCTGGGGGATTGTCATCATCTACCAAATCAAGACTCACAACTACACCATGGGTAGCCTTATCACCAGAATCTTCAACTATTATGAGATTTACATGAAGACTCTTGAGGGGGAAGCTGATCCTAAAATTAGTCAGAAAAGCTTTACCGAGCTTAAATGAGGAAAAATGTGGGATAATGAAGAAGCTTTAAGGAAGGATGAGGCAAAGAGGATTGTTGATTGTTCGCTACTTTTCTACTGATAAGTTTAATAATTTTTATGCAAAGAGTTTGGCTATATATCAATGGTGCCAAAAACTTGTTCACGAAAAATATAGGTGTTGTCAATACCTCTTATCAAATAGGAAAATGATGATAACTGCAAGTATACAGTTGCGATGTAGTTTTAAAAGATATCGATCTCACAGGGAAGGGCTAGTTCTAAAGATCAAATAGGGAAAAAGGATAAAGAAAATAATATGTATTGATATTTTTGGATAGGAGGGATAGAATGAAGAATGAGTAAATATAGGTATGAAAGATTAGAGAATCTAAATATATAGATTTTCCCTATGAAATAAGGAAAGCAGAGAAAACATTCAAATTCAACAAAGATGTTACGATTCACTAAACTAATCCAATAGACTCGGTTCTAAATACTCAGATGTTCAATTATTCGCCGCAGAGAAAAACATGAAGTGACTTTTCTAGATCTAGCGTGAACGAATTAAGACAATTATGAAAACTTGGACAACATCAATACTATGCTTAGTACGGGTCGCTCTCACATAGCCACATTTAGCAAGTTACCATTCCAAAAATGTTGGCTCACTAAACAGCGTTATATCATAGATCCAGTGATTATACATGATATTGTTAACCCCGAAACTACTCTTAAAAT
>CATIWQ010460185.1:0-22369 GCA_949673415.1 Euphorbia schlechtendalii | reverse complement strand
CTAGTAGTGTTCTTACTATGAGTTTTATATGCAAATCTCGAATACATCCTATAAGTATTGAGTGTGTTTAAAGTGTTGGGAAACTATAGCCATAATACCTTGAAATTAATTAATAAAGGATGAGGGTATTGAGAGAAAAATCAAAAGAAAGAGAGGATAACCAATGAGTTATGCAAAAGGTGAGGAATTGTATAGAGCAGAAACTGCAACCATTTAACGAATAAAAAAGTAGCATAGCACAAAAAATGGGTGCAAAGTACAAAGTACTTCAAAAAACATATGCTTAAAAAGAAAAAAATGAGAGAAATTTGTATGGAGCATAAAATGCAACCACTAAAAAAGGGGAGAGTGGTATGGAGCATAAAATGCAACCACTAAGAGTGTTTTTAGCATCCTAGATTACCTAAAAATGCCTTGAGATCAAACTTTCCAAAGTGTCCTCCCTTTGTCCTTAATACTTTATACTATACTTGAGAGAAGGTAATATTCTAGTAAGCATATAATGCTTATATGAAGACGCAATTCGGTTGGCCCTCCATTAAGAGAAAAGGTATGCAACTAGACTATATAAATTGCACATTACTAATTTGTGTAAAATTTTGAAGAATTTACTTCAATCTTATGTAATGTGAGAATGTGGTACTCACTTAAATAGTCTTTCGCTAAAGAAGGTACGAACTTGGATTACTAATTCTATACACTTCTGTTGTTTACCTTGAGGACAAAGCAAAAGTTAAGTGTGGGGATGTGATAAGTGTATATTTACACTTATAATCATGATATTTTTAATCATTAAAACTATGGTTTAAGTCATTTTATACTTCATATAAAAGATTTCACGTGGTATGTAGTTGTTTTTTATGCAAATTCAGGTACTAGGTAAATCTTGGAAGTAAAATGATTAAAGTTTGAAATCTATGCAAAAAGAGTGAAAAAGGTGCAAAAAGATGCGTTAAACTTAAGGAATTGGCAAAGGATCGAAGATGTCAAAGATCAGTAGAAATCGCAAGGAGGAATCATGTGAAAAGGGCATGTCATGATTATGACACATATATCGCGGTCGTGACTTGTTAACATTCACGGTCGCGACCTTGACGATTTTTCATCAACTCTTCTCTTCTTTCAACCGCCGGATAAAAATGATCAACCACCATCAACTGTCGGATGAAAAGACACCTTTTGAAAGTCAACCAATCATGAAAAGGTGGCTTTTCATTGTAGATGAGATCAAACCAATTCAACCAATTACAATGAAGTAGTACAACTCTTCGCCAATGGACATGACCCTTCGTTTGAATGGATGAAACCCTTCATACTATATAAATAGGGCTTCAATCTCCATAAATTCATATGGATGGGCATGGTATGTGGTATATGGTATAAGGTGTACACGTGCATACATAATTCTAGAGAGAAAATCGTGTAGATTTCGCTTCGTTATAATTTAGCGAGAAAATGTATAAGTGACTCGAACCTTATTTTGATCACTAGATTTCTCTACATATTTGAGCGATTTTTGTATAAGTGTAATTACAAATCACTAGTTTTCATTCTTCAATATTCGTTTATTCAATATTCAAAAAGAAATAACATCCTATTGGAGGTTCTGTACAAGCCGAGACCGAATTCAAAGCAGACGCATGAATTGCGAGAATTGATGACTCCCATAAAAGAGTGGATACGGTTTGATAAACTTTGGCTTTCACTTGCATACCTTACAACTTTGCTTTGTTTTCTACTTATACTTTCTATTTCAAAGTTTATGATATGTCTATGTGTTATATTGTGTATTTTGTGTTGAGTCTTTTATATTAATCAAGTTATATGCTTTTGAGTTAACTTTAAGAGTGATTTTGGGGTTAACAAATTTGTGTACAGTCACTGGATCTGTGATTATGACGCTGTTTAGTGAGCCAACATTTTTCGAATGGTAACTTGCTAAATATGGCTATGTGAGAGTGACCCGTACAAAGCATATTTCTATTGTTATCCAGGCTTATATAATCGAATTAATTCATTTGCACTAGACTTAGAAAAGTCATTTCATGTGTTGCTCTGCGATGAATAATTGAATATATGAGTGTCTAGAATCGAATCTGTTAAAGTAGTCTAGTTTACGTAATATCTTTGATGATTTTACATGTTTTCTTTGCTATACTTGTTTGTATGGATAATCTATACCGATTTCTTCTACTCTAATCTATTTATACATTTATTTATTTAATTACCATCATATTCCAATCAACCCAACAATAATAAAATTATCTATTTTATTTTCTTTGTTCCATTATTCTTGTTGGTCTTTAGAACTGGTTCCTTCCCTGTGGGTTCGATATCTTTTCAATTTACATTGCAATTGTATACTTGCAGATATCATCATTTTTCTATTTTGATAAGTGGTATTGACAACACCTATACTTTAAATTAAAAATCTCATGAATAAGTAATTGAACTTATCAGTAGAAAAGTGGCGAACAATACATTTTGCACCTTTTCTGACTTTTAATAGTCAAGGGACTTTCTACAGTCCACACCTTTTCTGACTTTTTACAAACTAATGGACTTTCAACAGTCCACACATTTTCTAACTTTTTACAGTCAATGGACTATCTACAATTCATACCCTTTCTAACTTTTTACGATCAACGAACTTCTTACACTCCGCACCTTTTTTTATAGTCAACGGACTTTCTACAGTTTGCACCTTTTCTGACTTTTTTACATTCAACGGACTTTTTGCAGTCCATACCCTCTTTCTACTTTTTACAGTCGATAGAATTTCTATAGTACAGTTGTTCGCCACTGTTCTACCTATAATATAAAAGTTCTAAATATGAATAGGTGTTGTTAGTACCGCTTATCAAATAGAAAAATGATAAGGAATTTGGTTCTAAGGATCAACTAGAGTTACGAAATAAAAGAAAATAAAATAAGTTAAAGGTTTAGAGAAAAAGCAAAGCATATAGATATTCTCTAAGAACAAGTATAGTGGAGTAAAATATTCAAAATAATCAAGAATATTTTATGCACTAGATAACTTCATCAAACTCGGTTCTAGATGCCTAAATATCCTATAATTCACTGCAGAGCAACACATTAAATGACTTTTCTAAATCTAGGGTAAACGAATTATGACACTTATAAAAACCTGGATAACAATAATACTATGCTTTGTTCGGGTCGCTCTCACATAGCCATATTTAGCAAGTTACCACTCCAAAATTGTTGGCTCACTAAACAGCATTGTAATCATAGATCCAATGATTATACACAATCTTGTTAACCCCGAAACTACTCTTAAAGTCAACTCAAAAGCATATAACTTCATTAATATAAATGACGCAAGATGAAATACTCATTATGACACATAGACATTATAAACTTTGAATTAGAAAGTATAAATAGAAAACAAAGTAAAGTTGTAAAGTATGCAAGTGAAAGCTAAAGTTGATCAAACCATATAAACTCTTTAATGGGAGTTGTCAATTCCCGCAATTCCTGCGTCTACCTTAAATTCGGTCTCGACTTGTACAGAACCTCTTCTAGGATGCTATTCTTTATGAATATCGAACAAATGAATGTTGAAGAATAGAAACTTTTTATTGATAAGTGCTTTGCAATTACACTCATACAATAATCGCTCGAATTTGTGGAGAATCTAGTGATTGAAACAAGAATCGAATCACTTATATATTTTTCTCACTAACACTTTAAACTTGGCAAAATCTAAATAACTTTCATTCTCTATTTATTTTATGCTGCTGCCATCCATATGCTACTCTTCATGCACAAATTTGGTTGATTTGAACCTCTATTTATAGAGTGTGAAAGGTTACGTTTATCCAAACGAATAGTCATGTCTATTGGTGAATGGTTGCATCATCTTCATGTGATTGGATGCAAGATTTTATCCTTATCTTCAATGGATAAGCACCTTTCCATGGTTACATTGTCTCTAAAAGGTGTCTTTTCAACTGATAGTTGATGACGGTTGATGGTGGTTGGAAGTTGAGAAGAGTTGATCAAATCTGTTACGATTGGCGAGCGTGACTTACATGTCGCGATCGTGAATATAGTTTGTAACTGACTGTTTGTGAAAAATGATAAGTCACGATAGCGATAGGTAGTCACGAGCGTGATTTGGCCAATCATGAGTAAGAATCACAATCGCGACATGGTTGTGACTTATGTTTTTCTTCATGATTCTTCTTTGTAACTTTACCGATCTTTGACAACTTCTATCCTTAGCCAATTCCTTGCATTCCACGCATCTTTTTACACCTTTTTAACTCTTTTTGCATAGAATTCCATCTTTAATCATTTCATTTCCAAGATTCACCTAGTTTCTGCACTTGCATAAAAAACAACCACATACCACGTGAAATCTTTTATATGAAGTATAAAATGACTCTAAACCACATCATTTTATGAGTAAAAATATCAAGATAGTAAGTGTAACTATACACTTATCACCACATTGTCTATCGACTATTTACAGTCAACGGATTTTCTACAATCCACATCTTTTTTTGACCTTTTTACGATCAACGGATTTTCTACAGTCCACATATGGGATTTTCAACCGAAGAAATGGGAGCACATGGTGACCATTCTTCCCCCAATGATTATGGTGGTAGTAACAAACCAAATGTCAACCTTCAAGGGGCAACCATTACCAAATGAGTAATTCGTAAGAAGCACGAAGAGGCCAATTCTTGAAAATGCCACACCAGGATGAAAGCTTCTAGTCATCATCAAGTCTCCACCCCGAGTAGTGCCAACCGCGACTAGTCAGGTATCATCTCTAAACCACACTGCTCTTTTAATCATGGGACCATATTGATCTCATATCAGTAGTGATCCTACGAGGGGCAGCCTGTGAGTAGGGAATTTCACTCCTGAATCGCAAATTTGATGATGAAGTTGCAATTTTTCCTTGTTAGCTTTTCACATTTTTTAGGATTTTAAAAATCTCTTGAGAAAATCTGATTTGTTTCTTTGGGCTTAGCCCCTCTTTAAAATCCATTTTTAGCTAAAAAAGCTCAGCCTAGAGTGCCATGTCATTAATGATATGGCCATGCCATTAACTACATGGCTGATATCGTTAACAACATGGCCAATGTCATTAACGATGTCGTAGTAACAGCAGAAGCAATATTGCACTTTCTACAATTTTCAATCCAAAAGCCCACACCCCCACATGCTCAGACATTTTGATTGCAAAACCATTCCAGACACATTACGTAGGACCTTTTACATCCATCTTCACAAGGGATCAAGGATTAAAGTGAAAAAGCACAAAGTGAAAGCATGGCTTATCTTAGAAACTAAGTTGACTTTGGATTGGAGGGGGCTCTTTAAAGATTAAGTTGAGTTTCAAATGGGGGGAGCTCATTTTCGTGCAAAGAGAATTCAAGAAAGAGAGTTCTAAGCTATGTTTGAATCTGAAGTGTTCTTGCGGTTCTTGAAACTTTGGAAATTAAGTTAAGGGTTTTTAGCTCATAGTGACTTATAGTTTCAAGATTAGAGAGTGTAAGTTGATGGAAAAGGGTATGAACTTGGGACATTTGGGATTGTTTTAGCAAGCTTAAGGTTTAGTTCTTCACTTAGAAAAAGTTGAGTTAAGTAGGAAAAGTAAAAAAACTTTGAGGTTTAGTGTTTCTTTGATCACTTTCATTAAGTTCTAACTCAATAGAATTTGGTATAAGTGCTCTTAGTGAGTATCTCTACTCATTTGTAATACTTATTTTTTTTCTTTCATTTTCAATAAGCTAACTAGTTTTAAGCCTTAAGTTTAAACTTGATAGAAGAAGGATTACTACTTCCTTTCTTCATCTTATCAAGACTTATATTCTAGGAGTTCCCATTCCCTTCAAAGAGTAGACCCTTACTCTTCACTTTTCTACAAAATCACAAACCGAACCAAAGAACTAAGGAGGACTTTCTAGAGATTTTTGTAAACCTAGTGAAGTGGATTCACGGCTACAGGGTGAGCCTTTGAGTTCCTAGAGTCACGCTTCACGTGTTTATGCTTGGTATATGTGTTGGATGGATAATATGCAAAATGTGAAAAATTATCTGTATTTGTCACTGTAATGACGTTAACAGCATTACAATATCATTAATGACATTATTTATATTGTTAATGATATCAGCAATACCGTTAATGGCATTACATTCCAGGCAGAATGTTTGAAAAGTTCTTAAGTGTCGATTTATGTTCAAGAGGGTTAGTGGTGACTATTCAAACTTAAAATCTGAGTTTTTAGCAACATAAAAATGTAAACTTGAGAATTTTTTAAAACTCAAAATCGGTCCGAAAGGTGTTCGAATGGTTAAAGTTAGTTCCCCTTCACTGAGATATTATTTTACTAACTTTAATGATTCCCCTTTCGAAACGAGTTAAATAATGTTTCGCTTGAACTTAGATTTATTTTCGCTGATATTGTTATGAAGTGCGTTAGTAAACCCCAACAAAGGGAACCCAAGTTCCTGGATAACAGACCCACAAAATATTCACATGTGGCATTTTCATTAATAAAATGACTAAACAATTGTGTATAAAAATGAACCTTTTTATATTAAAGAATTGTAAATCTCTCATTGTTTTAAATTAGATCGCTTGGGTCTCGCAAAAATCAAAACGAACATATTTGCAACTACTTGTGATGTGTGATATTTTTTGTGGATGCAGGTAGACTAGGGTTAGATGAATGTTAGTATTTAATTTCCTTTGGGTATCACATTTAATTTTGAAATCAAATGTAATATTCATTAGATATCGATGTATTCTGGGAGATTATATCCCTTAGATTTTAATATACTTAGGAGATTTGTAAAATCCCCTATCCCAAAATGTAATTAATCCCCTGTAGATTAGGCACATTTACTTTCATACGTGTTTACTTTCTACAATTTACTTATTTACCGCTTTATGCATGTGCGATAAACTAATCATAAACTGAAAATATCTAATTTATTTTGAATATTAAAAATATGGTTTCTAGCATAGTATAATTTAACTCAAATGACGACAAAGTAAGTAACTCATCTGAACCCAAATCTTTGTTCTATGGTATAGATTAGGCAAACAAATCTAAGATGTACCAAATTTTCCTAGAAGAGCTAATTTGGGTGGCGACTCTGTAACATAGGTTAGAGATTTAGGTCTCGGGTCTTTAAACTTGAAATACATTTTCAAACCAACACCAACTTTTCTTTTTTTCGAAAACCCCCATGCCCCATCTCACGGGGCCTGCAGCGACCGTGCGGGTCGAATGTCATCTTCTCACAACTGTGAAGTACTATTAACTTGGGTTCAACAGATAAGATGATCAAAATATCCCTACAGATAGAAAACAATATCATTTAGACATGTTAAAGGAGATTGGAATGAAGAAAGCTCATCCTAAAAGGTTAATCCTTAATGCTGCTCATAATCCCATTCTTACCAGAGGATAACTCAATAGAATGACCAACTATCTAGCATTTTTCTCAATCATCAAGCCAAAGAAATTTAAAGATGTCCAAAATGATGAAAGCTAGTTATTGGTAATGCAAGAAGAATTGGATCAATTCATTAGAAATGATTCTTGTTCTAGCTCTAAAGAACAAGTCAAACATAGGTACCAAATGGGTTTTTAAAATCAAGCTTCATGAAGATGGTACAATAGTCACAAATAAGGTAAGACTTGTTGCTCAATGATATAATCAGCAAGAAGGCATTAACTATGATGAAACATTTGCTCCTTTTGATAAACTTGAAACCATCATAATCTTGTGTACTTTTGCATTTCATATGAGCTTCAAAATTTATCAAATGAATGTCAAAAATACATTTTTAAATGGAGTTATCTTCTATGAATTCTTCGTGAAGAAATGACCATGATTTGAAGATCTGAAACATCCACACCATGTCTACAATCTGAAGAAAGCATTATATGGTTTAAACCAAGCTCCCAAGGCCCAATATGTAAAATATAACAAATTTATCATCACTAGAGGAAAGAATGATACAACACTATTCACAAGAAGAAAGAATAAGCACATCTTACTTGTTCAAATTTATGTTGATAATATCATTTTTTGAGCCACTGATGGAAGAATGTGCAAGGAGTTCAGTACTTAGATGAAGAATGAAATTGAAGTGTCAATGATGGAGAGTTAACCTTCTTCCTAGGACTTTAAATCAAGTAGAGCTCTGATGGTATCTTCATAAGTCAAGCCATGTATGCTAAAGAAGTACTGAAGAAATTTGACATTGATCAATGCAAGCCAATGTCAACTCTTATGACCTCTAATGTAATTATTTGCAAAAATTAAAAAGAAAAATCAGTGAAACAAAAGATCTATAGAAGAATCATTAGATCCATATCATATTTGACAACAAGTAGGCCGAATAATCACTATGTCATGTGCTACTATGCTAAATATCAACATGATCTAAATGAACAAAATCTCTCTACTGTAAAGAGGATTTTGAAATATTTAATTAGCATAACCAATGTTGAATTGTGGTATGCCAACAATGGAGGGTTTTACTTTCAAAGACTTCATTATTGCTGAATATGGGAGAGATTAACTAGAAAGGAAAAACATGACCTGTGGATGTCATTTCCTTGGTGACTGAATTGTCTCATGGTATAACAAGAAGTGGACCTCAATAGCATTGTCAACAACAAAAGCAGAATACATGACTACTAGCAATTGTATAACAATGTGTTATGAATCAAGATATAACTTGAAGATAAATTAATTGCATGGAAGTGTTATGTGATAACAAAAATGCAATAGGTTTATCCAAAAATCCAGTTCAACATATTAGACATCACTTTATAAAGGATCATGTATTTAAAAAAAGATGTGAAGCTTGTTCATGTTTCCACTAAAGATTAAAGAGCAAATATATTCACCAAGCCTCTGAGTAAGGAACAATTTAGCAAATTTAGAGAAGCATTTGGAATGAGTTACCCAATGTAAATCTCAGAGGAAGACATTTCATAGCCTTTGATGTCTAGCATATTTAAGTTACCTCTATAACTAGGTATTGTCACTTGGGTAAACCTTTAACTCATCTTCATTTGGATTCAAATTCAAATACTTAACTACCACCATAATTTTGTTATTTGAAAAAGAAGGGTAAAAACTACCGTAAATAAAGGCAGAATCAACTACAACCTATTTGCATTTTATTGTGAATCACCATCTTCAAAAAGTAGCTTTTAATGGTTATTCCTTAGCAGCACAAATAACCATCCAGAGGATTACTCTTTTACCCCCAATTCCTTCCAAAGCTATATAAACCTCTTATAAAATCATCTCTCTCTTTACGCATACAAAAATTTCTAAGGAAAAACACTAAAAAACTTCTAAACTAATTCCCAAAACTTCTTTCTCAAATGGTTGTTATTCAGAAAATCATCATACTTAAAGTTTAGACTGAAAAATAAAAAAGGGTTAAGTTCTCCTCCTTCCCAAAAAAAATCCAACCTTAACCCACTCTATTTGATGAACACTTAAAGGAGACAAAGCCATACAAGTCTATAATCGCACACCAAAAGATCTAGAATTGGATCTCCACTCAAGACATAACTTATCATAAAATTTTAAATCAATTCTATGACAATCTAAAGGAGGGTGATTATGATGAGGACTATTTAGAGTTCATAGTGGAAGTATACAACATTACCATCAATCTATCGTTTCTCTCAATTCTATTGGGAGTGAACAACAGTGGTGAGAAGTTGAGGCTAGACTATGAGAAGAATATTACAAATGATCAGAAGCTTGCCTACGTCCCATAAGGATGGTTTAGGCCCACATAAATTTACCTACTAGTCTAGAACAATAATAAATCTACAGTATGGTATGTCAAGAGTTTTTCTCCATAAATTTTTTACTCTTAATGAACCAACTGCATATGAGTATATGAGCAGTGTTTGGTGTATCACATGGTATGTAACACCCTAAAATTTCTAAATTTTGATATCAGTATATTGTTATATTATTAAAAGAATGATAAGAAAAAGTTAAAGCTCGATAATAGTCAAATGGAGCGAAGTTTGATCGTTGGTCAAACTTTGACCCGTAACTATGCATCTTGAGATCGAAAATTTTTTTAATTATAATTAATTTAAGAAAGAATATATAAGCTATTATGGAAGCTTATAATTAGATGTATATGTTATTCTTTTATGGAAGTGAAATACGAGAAAGTGATTCAAATTAATCAAGAAATGATGTTATAATTAATAAATAAATTGATCGGGGACTTAATGGCATTTTAACCATCATGATACTTTTTTTATATACACCTCTTCTCATCCTCCTCCTGCATGTCTCCTTCTTCTTCTTTGTTCTATCATTCTTCTTCCTTACAAAATTATCCTAATCTTAAATACTTTTGATTTTTTTGTTTTGAAATCTCTAAGCCTTTTATCATCATCAATTTATGTAAAATAAGGTTACAAGAGGAAGAAATTAGGTGTTAAGTTTCGGATGAATAGTAACCCGAACTTGAGGTAAGTGATTTTTGAGACAATTAAATGAGTAGAATTCATGGTAGATTAAGCATATTTAAGGTATTATAAGGCTTATTCAAGTAGTATTTTAATTGTGAAAATTATGGTTTTTGTACAGGAAACTAACACTAATTTCAAATTTTTGGTTTTGTTGGAAAATTTCCAAATTGTACCTCTATTTTTGTTGTAATGTTTTCTCATGTTATACTACTCTAATTTGAGTGATTCTTGACTCTATTGATATTAGAAGAAATTGAATTTTATATGTTCAGAAGAAACTTTTGTGAGTTTTGGCTTTCTTCTACATGAAATTGCCATTTGAATTTGAATCATGAAATCTGTTTTTGGGAGTTTTTCAATTTACACACTATTCAGTGTTTTGAGTATAACTTGATCTATATTGATTGGATTTCTGTGATTCTTGTGGCATTGAAAAGTTGAGATATATTGATAGGTATTTTAACAATTAACTTTTTTGATTTGAAGATGTTTTAATAAAGAAAATGTAGGGGAAGTTAGGTTAGGAAATCTAGAAATTTTTATAAAACATGAATGCTAATTTTATTGTGTTTTATTGATATTTAGTGATTGAAAATTTAAGGATTTGAGATCCTTAATGTATGAATTTGTGTTGAATTAAATTGATAATATCATACTGAATTCATAAATATTTTTATGTAATTGTTGCCCTTAGTAAATGAGTAGAAATGGATCTTGGTAGATTGGTGCCAATAAAGGGGGGTACAGTACTGTACAAACAATTAGAGCTTTTTCTCTGGGGGCTTAGTGCCGATACTGTGATTACTGATTTCAGGAGGTTCAGCTTCGGGCTTTGTGCCATTATTAGGAGCTTCAGCTTTGGGCCTTGTGCCATTATTAGGAGCTTCGGTTTCGGGCTTTGTGTCGTTATTAGGAGCTTCAGCTTCAAGCTTAATGCAAACCCCCATATCTAATACCATTAACGATGCTTAGTTTATTTCGGGCAATTATTGTTTATGATTATAAGTAAAATATTGAAGACGAGTTTTATATGTTTAAATATGTATATTGAAATTTTGAAATGTGTTCTCATGATTTTAGTTAATCATAAATAAATGGTATTTTGTATCTTAAATTCTATGAAATCGGAATTAGTGTACACCACTAAGCAAATTTCTTAGAGTGTAGTTGTTTTCTACACTTAGATTTAGAAGCTCTGTAGATAGTGTGGACAGAAGTGGTATTAGTGGATCAGCTTAAAGAGTACAAAAAGGAAAAGACTCGAAGTGGATTATTATTATTTTTATATAACATCTTGGTTTGTAAAATAATGGCATATACTAGTTAGTGTGAGGAGCGAGAATTACATTTTGATTCTATTTGGAGTTATAAATACTGGTAGGTATTTACATATATTAAGGTTTTGGATATGAATAGCGAAAGTAAAACTTGTTTAAGTATTAATGTGAAATATGATGAAGTGATAGTTATTGTTACCATGACACTCCCGAATAGGGGGTGTTACAATTTGGTGGTATTAGAGCTTGTGTTAGGCGATTCTAGGATTAGCTTGTACATGCCATTTAGGAATAAATATGAAGTATAAGTTATTGATCCACTTTGGTCCTATTTTTAGGAATAGGTGATGGCTGATGAATAGAGAGTAATTGTAGAAGAGGATGTAGAAAGTACATCATGTAGGGCTAGAGATGAGGAGGAACAAAGGTGTGAGATTCCACCACAACAAAATCAACCTGAGATGCTTACTATAGCACATGCTACTTTACTTTAATATATGACTACTGAAGTAATCACTCAAGTATTGAGGAATATACCTCAAATTCCTCCAATAGCACCTCAGAATGAAAGAAGAGATAAATGAACCCCTCTCGAAAGAATCAAGAAACTTTCTACTAAGGATTTTAAGGGTGAAGCAGTTGAGCCTACGACTGCAGAATACTAGCTTGATCATACAAAATGGTGTATGAACAAGCTTTACTTTACAGATGAAGAGAGAATAGACTATGTGCAAGGCCTACTGAAGGAACAAGCAAGAAGAGATTACTTGGGCATTCTTCGAAGAAAAATTTGAGAAGAAATATTTCAGTGAAAGATTCAAGGATGAGCAGAAGAAATTGTTCTTATCTCTAAGGCAAGGAAGAATGACTGTGTCCGAATATGAATATCAGTTTACCAAATTTGAAAGATATGCTCATGAGATTTTTGATAGTGAAGCAAAGTGATGTAAAAGGTTCGAAGATGGATTGAATGATGTAATCAAATTACATCTATTTGCATAGAAGATTAGAGTATTCACCGATTTAGTTGATGCTGCTATGGGTATTGAGAAGATCATTTTGAGTACACAACAGAGAATGGCTAAAAGATCAAGATTTCAGAAAGGGTTACAGGGTCAAGCAAGTTCACAACCTCCACCTAGTAAGAAACCGAAGGGAACTTCTGAACAAACACAATCTTATTACAGAGGGTTTTCACAATGACAAACTACCGATGCCGGATCAGTGGCTAACCCATCTTTTGGTAGAGGTAGAGGGGATATACTAGAGTGTCCTCATTGTCGAAAGAAACATATGGGTGAATGTTGGAAATTAGGAAGAAGATGTTTTAGGTGTGGTTCAAAGGATCATTTTATTGCAAACTATCCTCAGGAAAGAACTATTATATATGCACCAGTTGTAGCTCCCGTTCCTACAATTCAAAGTAGTCATTGTAGGGGAAGAGGAAGTGCTAGTATGACTACCGGAAATGATATGGCTCTAAGAGCACAACAAGGTGCTAGACCAAGTGGGATGGCATGAAGCTATGCGATCCGAGGACCATAGATTCGAGATTCTATCGAAGTTATCATTGGTAAATTTTCATTCTTTGATAATGATGTTCATGCATTGATAGATCTAGGTTCAACTCATTCATACATATGCTCTACATTAGTTCATGAAAAGGGGTTACTTGTAGAAGAAGTAGGAGAATATATTGAAGTGACAAATCCTTTACGGCATAGTGTGATAGTAAACAAAGTATATATGAAATATCCTATTAGGATTCAAAACCGAACTTTCCTAGCAAATTTGATAGAATTGCCTTTCCAAGATTATGATATCATTCTTAGAATGGATTGGTTGTCGAAGCATTGGGCTATGGTAGATTGCAAGAATAAAAGGATGTCTCTTCAAGTTCTCAATGTAGAAGAAATTGTCATCGTTGGAGAGAGATCAAATTATCTCCCTAACATTGTTTCTTCTATGAAAGCTAGGAGAATGATTAGGAAGGGATGTCAAGCCTTCCTAATTTTTACTCTTGAGTCGAAAATGGAGGAATTGAAACTACAAGACATTCCTACCATTTGTGAATTTCCTGATGTATTTCCAAAAGAGTTACCGGGTTTGCCACCAGAAAGAGAAGTGGAATTCGCAATCAATGTGTTATCAAGTACCGCACCGGTATCTAAAGCACCGTATAGAATGACGGCCTACAGAGCTTAAAGAGTTAAAGATTCAACTGCAAGAATTGTTAGACAAAGGATTCATACATCCAAGTGTAACACCTTGGGGTGCAATAGTGTTGTTTGTAAAGAAGAAAGACGGTTCACTCTGATTGTGTATTGATTACCAGGAGCTAAATAAGTTAACTATGAAGAACAAGTATCTGTTATCGAAGATTGATGACTTGTTTGATCAACTTAAGGGTGCCAAATACTTCTCTACGATTAATTTGAGATCAGGTTACTATCATATGAGAGTGAAAGATGATGATATTTCGAAGACAGCTTTTCGAACAAGATATGGGCATTATGAATTTTTAGTGATGCCATTTGGTCTTCCTAATGCACCAGCAGCATTTATGGACCTTATGAACTGTGTCTTCTACTCATATTTACACAGGTTTGTAGTGGTTTTCATAGATGATATTTGGTGTATTCTAAGTCAAAAGAAGAACATGATTAACATCTGTGGATAGTCTTCCAAACTTTGTGGGATAATAAGCTTTATGCCAAGTTTAGCAAATGTGAATTTTGGCTTAAAGAAGTTTCCATTTTGGGACATGTTGTTTCTAAAGAAGGAATTAAAGTTAATTCGAAAAAGATAGAAGCAATTCTTGAATGGAAATCACTGAAGAACCCTACAAAAGTTAGAAGTTTTCTCGAATTAGTAGGTTATTATAGAAGATTTGTCAAAGGATTCTCAATCATTGCTTCCCCATTGACAAAACTACTTCAGAAAAATGCAAAGTTCGAGTGGAATGAAAAATGCCAAACTACTTTTGAGAAGTTAAAGACCATGTTAACTAAAGCACCAATACTTGCACAACCGGAATTGGGAAAAGATTATACAATCTACAGTGATGCATTACATAATGGTTTTGGATGTGTCGTGATGTAAGAAGGGAAAGTGATTGCCCATGCTTCGAGATAATTAAAGAATCATGAAAATAATTACCCGACTCATGATTTGGAGATGGCTACAATCATCTTTGCTTTGAAAATTTGGCAACACTATCTTTATAGAGAGAAGTGTTATATCTTCACTAACCACAAGAGTTTGAAGTATTAGCCAACACAAAAGGAGTTAAATTTGAGGCAACAATGGTGGACGGAATTCATTAAAGATTATGACTACGTCATTGATTACCACCCAAGAAAGGCTAATGATGTAATGTATGCTCTTAGTAGAAAGACAATGATGGCGCTTAAGGTTATGAATATGAGACTAACTTTTACTAATGGTGGAGCCATAGTTGCAAAATTGAAAGTACAACCAGTCTTACTGCAACACATCAAAGAAGCACAAAATGAAGATGATGAACTTAAAGTCATTCGAGCAGGATCACAAGTTAGAATTAAAGGAAGTTACTCGATACATGTAGATGGATGCTTATACTTCAAAAAAAGGCTATGTGTTCCTAATAATGTGGAGTTAAGGAAAAAGATCTTAACTGAGGCACACAATAGTCCTTATATGATGCACCCGGGAGCAAACAAAATATATCAAGACTTAAAGAGGCGTTATTGGTGGAGCGGAATGAAGAAGGATATTACCAAATTATGTTGGCCAATGTTTAACTTATCAACAGGTAAAAGCTAAACATCAAGTTCCATCTAGATAGTTACAACCAATTGCAATTCCAGAATGGAAATGGGAAAGGATTACAATGGATTTTGTGATATCTTTACCTTTAACACAAAAGAAACATAATGTAATTTGGGTTGTTGTTGATAGATTAACAAAGTCAGCACACTTTCTTCAAGTAAGAATAGATTATTTGCTAGATTAGCTGGCTCAGATTTATATAGAGGAGATAGTACGATTGCATGGTGTTCCTTTATCAATCATTTCTGACCGGGATCCAAGATTCACTTAGAGGTTTTGGAAGAAGTTACAAGAAGCCTTGGGTACTAAATTGAATTTTAGTACTGCATTTCAACCTCAAATTGATGGACAATCTGAAAGATTAATTCAACTATTGGAAGACATGATGAGAAGCTGTACCATTGAATTCGAAGGAAGTTGGGATAAGTACTTGCCACTTATGGAGTTTTCGTATAACAATAGTTAACAGTAAAGCATCACAATGGCACCATATGAAGCACTACATGGAAGAAAATGTTGAACTCCATTATGTTGGATGGAGCTTAGTGAGAATAAGATCATTGGTGTGGAATTTGGTTTAGGAGGCAAAGGAAAAAGTGAAGCTTATTTAAGAAAAACTGAAGGCTACATTTGATAGATAGAAATCCTATGAAAATTTGAAAAGAAAAGATATTACATATGAAGTTAGAGATAAAGTATTTCTCAAAGTATCGCCTTGGAAGAAAGTTCTACGATTTGGAAAAAAGGGAAAGCTTAGTCCTAGATTCATTGGTCCATATGAAGCTATAGACAGAGCGGACCAGTGGCATATTAATTGGCATTACAACCTACACTTGACAAGATTCATAATGTGTTTCATGTGTCAATGTTAAGGAGGTATAGGCCAGACCCGTCACATATATTATCTCCTCACGCCATCGAGATAGAACCTGACTTGATGTATGAAGAATAACTAGTACAAATCTTGGTGAGGGAAGTTAAAACACTAAGCAACAAATCCATTCTATTAGTGAAAGTTTTATGGAGGAATCATAAGATTGAGGAAGCAACTTGGGAACCGGAAGAAACAATGAGAGTTCAACATCCTCAACTATTTAATTCAGGTAATTTTCGAGACGAAAATTCTTAAGTGGGGGAGAATTGTAACACCCCAAAATTTCTAAGTTTTGATATCAGTATATTGTTACAATATTATAAGAATGATAAGAAAAAGTTAAAGTTCGGTAATAATTAAATGGAGCGAAGTTTGATCGCTGGTTAAACTTTGACCCGTAACTATGTATCTTGAGACCGAAAATTTTTATAATTATAATTCATTTGAGAAAGAATATATAAGCTATTATGGAAGCTTATAATTAGATGTATATGATATTCTTTGAAATACAAGAAAATGGTTCAAATTAATCGAGAAAGGATGATATAGTTAATAAATAAATTGATCGGGGACTTAATGACATTTTAACCATCAAGATATTTTTTTTATATGCACCTCTTCTCATCCTCCTCTTTCATGTCTCCTTCTTCTTCTTTGTTCTATCCTTCTTCTTCCTTACAAAATTATCCTAACCTTAAATACTTTTGATTTCTTCGTTTCGACTTCGAATCCTTGTTAGAAATCAATCTCTAAGCCTTTTATCATCATCAATTTATGTAAAATAAGGTTAGAAGAGGAAGAAATCAGGTGTTAAGTTTTATATGAATAGTAACCTGATCTTGTGGTAAGTGTTTTTTGAGACAATTGAAGTTAAATTAGTAGAATTCATGGTAGATTAAGCATATTTAAGGTATTATAAGGCTTATTCAAGTAGTATTTTGATTGTGAAAATTATGGATTTTGTAGAGGAAACTAATACTAATAGTGAAAGAGGGAAAGAGGTGGAAGAAACCCATTGAAGATCTTGAAAGAGGTTTGTGTACACTAATTTCAATTTTTCGGTTTTGATAGAAAATTTCCAGATTATACCTCTATTTTTATTTTAATGTTTTATCATGTTATACTACTCTGATTTGAGCGATTCTTGACTCTGTTGATGTTAGAAGAAATTGAATTTTATATGTTGAGAAGAAACTTTTGTGAGTTTTGGCTTTCTTCTACACTAAATTGTCGTTTGAAGTTGAATCATGAAATATGTTTTTGGGAGTTTTTTAGTTTGCACACTATTCAGTGTTTTGAGTATAACTTGATCTATATTGATTGGATTTCTGTGATTCTTATGGCATTGAAAAGTTGAGACATATGGCTAGGTATTTTAAGAATTAACTTTTTTTATTTGAAGATGTTTTAATAGAGAAAATGCAGGGGAATTCAGGTTATGAAATCTAGAAATATTTATAAAACATGAATGCTAATTTTATTGTGTTTTATTGATATTTAGTAATTGAAAATTTAAGGATTTGAGATCCTTAATACATGAATTTTTGTTGAATTATATTGATAATATCATACTAAATTCATAAGTATTTTTATGTAATTGTTGGCCTTAGTAAACGAGTAGAAATGGGTCCGGGTAGATTGGCGCTAATAAGGGGGGTACAGTATTGTACAAACAATTGGACCTTTATATCCGAGAGCTTAGTGCCGATACTGTGATTACTTATTTCAAGAGTTTCGGCTTCTTGCTTTGTGTCATTTTTAGGAGCTTCGGCTTCGGGCCTTATGCCATTATTAGGAGCTTCAGCTTCGGGCTTTGTGCCGTTATTAGGAGCTTCAGCTTCGAGCTTAATGCAAACCCCCATATCTAATACCATTAACAATGCTTAGTTTATTTCGGGCAATTACTGTTTATGATTATAAGCAAAATATTGAAGACGATTTTTATATGTTTAAATATGTATATTGAAATTTTGAAATGTGTTCTCATGATTTTAGTTAATCATAAATAAATGATATTTTGTGTTTTAAATTCTATGAAATCGGAATTAGTGTACACCACTAAGAAAATTGCTTAGCGTGTAGTTGTTTTCTACATGCAGATTCATAAGCTCTGTAAATAGTGTGGATCGAAGTAGTATAAGTGGATCAGCTTAAAGAGTACAAAAGGGAAAAGACTCATAGTGGATTATTATTGTTTTCATATAACATTTTTTTTTTGTAAAATAATGGCATGTACTAGTTAGTGTGAGGAGCGAGAATTGCATTTTGATTATATTTGGAGTTATAACTACTGGTAGGTATTTACATATTAAGGTTTTGGATATGAATAGGAAAAGTAAAACTTGTTTAAGCATTAATGTGAAATATGATGAATTGATAGATACTGTTACCGTGACACAACCGAAAAGGGGGTGTTACATGGTAGAGAAGAAAGATGTGAACTGGGGGGTTGTAATTATCCACCACATTAAGAATCACAACTAAACCATGGGAAATCTGCTCACCAAAATCATGAGGTAGTATGAGATTAATCTCAAGAGTCTTATAGGAGAGCTTGGTCCTAGGGTGCAAATAAAGAAACATTTAATTGTTTGGTTTGGGGAAGAAATTAGAGTAGATTCACAGCTCTAGCAAAAACTGAAACAAAGAAGCTGGTAGAAAAAGTGAAGAAGGAGGAAGTAAAGAAATGGGCTACTCCTAAAAATTAGTAAAAGTTAAGTCAGATGCTATGGCTATCAAAACAACAATGCTTAAAAGGAAAAGCAAACAAATCCTACCTAATACTAAGACCTCCAAGCAGAAGAGGGACTAAAGGCATAAGAGTGGCAAATGATCAATATGAACTTGTGTCTAGGGTCATGGTAGAAAAGATAAGATCTGCAACAAAGAAAGTTTTAGAAGGATTTAATCCTCTGAAGAAAGCCTTCACCATGTAAAGTTGAGCTTTTGATGAAATGCGAATGGGTAAGGAAAAGTGTGGCTTAAGAAAGAAGCAAAAAGGAAGCATATTAAAGTTAAGTATCCTCCTCACTATAAAGAAATAGTTCAGATGAGGATAAGTTGTTGATTAGTAGTTCGGAAAAGAAGAGAAAGAGAAGTGTAGAATCTTTAGAGGAGAAGAAGAAAATTCTGCCAAGAAAGACAAGGCTGTTAAGGCAAAATCACCAGCTCGAAACTCAAATTTTGATGAGTAGACTACGAAGAAGAAGGGAGAAGAGGATGTCATCAAAGCCAAAGAGCTTAGTCTGAAGGAAAATAATGGCACTCGATCCTTAACATCCATCAAAATTACTGCTGAGAATGCAGAGAAGGTTTCTATGGAAAAGATGAAGGAAAAGCCTCCTATAGAGGAAGAGATAACCCAACAGATGAAAGGGAAAAAGAAAAGTGCTTCACCTAAGGGAAGTGATTGAGAGGATGAAGTACTCAAACCCTCTAAACCAGAATTTAGATCAGTTACGGAAGTAACTGATGACATAATACCTTTGAATACTAGTAAGACCCAATCACCACCCTTCTCTCTTTCTCAACTATTCAATTCACCTATCACCTCTTCCACCCACTAACCAAAATATTTGGGATCTCCTTATCCCACACAAAAGATCAAATCACTTTCTCCATCGCCTAAAAATTTTTCATCCAAATCACCAATGCCTTCTCTATATAAATCCTTTCCTCCCAAAAATCCATCTCCATAAAAATCACCCTCAAACACCAAAAATCCATATTCTTCGTAAATAAATTTATATTAAGTTCTTAAATCAAATATCCTCATTATTCATGCATTAAAGGATATATAGTTCATAAAATGAAATAATAGTTATTCAACAAAATGAAATAGAAAGAAATATAATTTTAATCCTGTTATTCAACTGAATGAAATGAAAATTTTTCCAAACTTATTCTATTGAATTGCTATTATTCCATTATATTTCATTTCAAAGACCAAACACATTAACCTATTTTAAGTTGACTCCATTTCCATATATTTTTCCGATATTGGGATAAAATCCCAACCTCTACTATTGAAACAACTCTGTTGACCATTCAAAAAGTGCTTAAACTAGTTAATGATAGAGCATTTTCCCCTGTCAGAAAAAAAAAATACTTTACGAAATTCAATTTAAGACCTACATACAAAACTATATGTTGTGAATAGAAGCAGCATGTCACGTACTAATCGTTTCCCTTGCGTACGTGCGGCCTTAGTTCGATCTCGCAAAGTACTTGCTTAGGAGAGAACTAAGTAAGCCTTACTTGAATGATGCTTGCTTGTGATTAGAATGAAGGAAGTGAGAACACAATATCAAAGAAGTGTGTTTTATTACACAATAGAGGCTTTTACAAGATATAGCTTACACAAATGCTACTTGGAAAATGAGAGCTAATGTCTTTGTGGGATGCTTCTTTTGAGCATATGTTTGTATGTGATCTTGGTTGATGCATAAAATGAGGGGAGGTTCGGTATTTATACTAATCCCACCTCCTCAACATGTGGCTAGGGTTTATTTGGCATATTCATGGCATATTCCGCTCTAGAATTGCCTACAAAGTCGGTTTGCCCATTCTAGAAGGCTTTAAGGCAGTTTTGTGGTAGATTCTGGGAGTTTCCCTTGCTATTTTGGCGTTACTAGAACATTAAGGAACCTATGACGGAATTTTGCAAGGGATTCTGGGCCTTGCTGCTGGTCTGGGCTGTTTTGGGCTGGGCTGTGCGGGCTGTATGTAGGAAAACTACCATTTTTGGCCCAAGTCTCACATGAATTGATGATGCCTTCATATTTTCTCACACAATATTTTTCCCACACCTTGTCATACGTCTTACGGACCTTACCATGTAATTTCATCCAATTCCGAGTCCGTGGCTGGCAGATTTGCTCTGTCCAAGTGCGAGAGTTCTTGTTGGCACATCACGTCGCTTCGTCGCATTCTCGCATTTCTTTGCAATGCCTTGCTACCCATTTTCGCTAGCTTAACATGTCTTCGCATGTCTCGCACATGTGTTGCGATGTTTTGCGAAGTAATAAGTGCGGCCCGTAACATCCTCACCCACTTGATCTCGCGACGCCCTCATCGCATGTGGAACCCTTCCACCCTTGCATTGGTGGCTTTTCTTCACCTTCTCTTTGCAGCTTGGTTGTGATCTCCCCAATATCAATGTCGCGATAGAGTGTTTGCCATATTGTAGACCTCCCTTGGCTTGTTTCGGCAAAGCATCTTCGCGTATGCATTGGACTATGCAAGAACCTCTCTCTTGAGGGATCACTAAATTGTTGGTGCTTGGCACTAGCGTTGCTTCCATTTGATCAAGCAATTCCATGCCAAACACTATATCAAAGTCATCTAGAGGTGCGATGGAGAAGTTTACCTTTCCTTTCCACGCTCCTATGGCAACTAGCACATCCTTAGTTTCCCCCGCTAAGTTAACCCATGCACTGTCACTCCTTTGAAACATTAGTTACACGGTCTCCACTCTACCCCAAGAGTGTGTGCGGCTTGCTTTGTCATGTAGCACACGTCCGCTCCTGTGTCGAGCAATCCCCATCTTGCTCCCTTGGCGAACTTGGCTTTAACAAACAATCTCTTTAGCTTGGACTCCTTTATCCTTATCGCGTTTATCACACGCATGGATCCCAAATGTCCATAGGTGGGTTCTTTCTCATGCACTTCTTTTTCTTCTTGTACTTGAGAGACCAAGGCATTTAACTTTGCCTTCATTGGACATTTTTGAGTCCAATGTGGTCCTTCACATAAGAAACAAGGCTTTGAAGGTTTTGAGTCATACCTTCTTTCACTTGGTGGCTCTTTTGGCCGATCATCTCGCCTTTCTCTCCATTTGAAGGCTTGTGTTGTCTTGTGGGTCTCTTCTCCCCCACTTTTGTCGGAGT
>CATIWQ010460147.1:0-12709 GCA_949673415.1 Euphorbia schlechtendalii | reverse complement strand
AAATATTTTTACCAAATTAAGTTTCACATACTTGGCTAAAACTTATTACCTGTTAGATATAAATCAATATTTTATTATAAAAGGCAAACCTGATCGGGTCTCAAGCGATCAAATAATATTCTTGTATATTCCAGGTCAGCTCTCCGTGACACTGCACCTTTCCACCTGTAATTCAATAAAATCTATTAAACATATGAATGCATGTTCAAAGTTTTACTCACTAATAAATAAATTATATTATTGAAACTAGCGATATGATTTTTACCTTATCCCATATGGTTCTCCGTTGGAAGGGGTATATTCACGTGAACGTGTAGGAGATATGATCGTCAATCGCTCGTATGCCCATAGCAGCAAAAGTTGAAGATATCCGCAAATTTGATCTTTTTCTGGATTTGTTGTTTTAGTTAACTCCCGATACAAATTTGGTAGGACAGCCGCTCCCCATGCATAACTACCACAACCGTTGGTAGTTAAATGTTCGAGCAATTGTAACCACATCACATTAACCCCATTACCCCCAGCATCGCTAAAGAGTAAACCACCAAATAAAATCAGGATAAAAGCACGAGTGTGTTGATTAACTGTAACATCATCAGCATTTTCAGGTAAAATCGAGAAATTATCCCTTAACCATTTCAACTTTATCAAATTTCCCTTGATATTTTGTCGATCTGGGATCTTTCCCAATAAATATTGACATGCTGATGTCAGATGTATGGTATCTGTTGTTGCACCTGTTACAGCTTCACCGTCTACTCGTAAAACTGTTAAAACCTCCATATCCTGCAAGGTGATCGTAGTTTCGCCGACACTAAAATGGAATATAAAGGTCTCCGGCCTCCATCTTTCCACAAGTGCATTAATTAATTTATGCTCAATTTTCATTGAGCCAAGTTTGAGAACCCCCTCAAAATTCACATTCCACTAACTTTGCATGTATCCTTGGATCAATATTTTCTAATGTTGACCCTGCTGCGCATTTGATTTTTAATTCTTGCAAAGGCTGTCAAGTTATAATTTTTTAATAATATTATTAGTTCATGTTAGGAAATAACCTAAAAAATTTATATGAAATTTTACCTCCCCAATCCAGATGTTCTGTGATCTATGTTTTTCTTGTAAATGTAGTACAGATCTGTTCAGTGATCCAGGATTAATAATTTGTGCTGCTCTTCGAATATTTGCCATTTTTCCTTGCACAAGAAAATAAAAATATTTTGTGAAGTTTAACTTGTCATACTAAGCATTTAACATGCTAACTCATACAAAAAAAGATGATTTCAAATATTTTTAAATATAAATAAAGAGGCTCAATTCTATCATAAAAACAACAAGTACAATTTAATTTTATTAACTTATGTCAACTTTTTTGCAGGATAAATATGTTAATTTCAGTAATTGGTGATATGGAAGTCAAAAAACATTTTATTAGAGTAACTTTCCATTATTTACAAATTAAATAATTTAATGCAACAAGGAAAGCCAAAAAATTTGTACAAAAATATGAAAAATGAATAATTTAAATTTATGTTACATACCTCTTGCTGTGCTTAGCCAATTCCTGTAGAAAAAAATTTATCAAGTAACCAAATTCTATTCAAAGCATGTAAATATTTGAAAGTGAATGTGGAAAATGTATTGAAGTGAAGTATAAATAGGCGGAGGAGGCTTTGTTTGGGAATCTCCTCCCGCTGTTGGCTTAGCGCCAGCAGCTTTTTTTTTCTTACATTTGTCATAGAACCGAAACTTTTTATTTCGGTTCTATGACATTTCTTTTCTTTTTTTAATTAAATGTCATAGAACCGAAACAAAAAGTTTCGGTTCTATGACATGCCTGCAACCGAGGCAGAAACAAAATATTTCAGTTCTTACACTTTAAATATAAAAAAAAATTTAAAAAAACATTTTAACAGAAATGACAAAAAATATTTCAGTTTTTGTACATTTCAAAATCAAAATATTTTTTATCATTTCTTTCTTAATTAAAACGAATATATTTTGGTATTTAATTCCCCACCTAATTATTCATTCCTATCAAAATCCCAATTTAAGCCAGGCTTGATTAGACGGACCAATAAAGATGGCTAATTAATTCAGCCCACTCAATTGCAATTGTAATTGTCACCCATTTGTACTCAACCGATCTGTAAATTTTCAAATTGTACTGATCGTACTCCACCTGATACGTCGGCAAACAATCCCACTAAACGACATCATTTCCACAAAATTATTCACTCAATACGACGCTTACAATGCCAATCTCTTTGTTCTAAACTTGCTTACATTCACAAATGGAAGACACCAATTACAACACAGCAGAATTATGGACCGCGCAACAGAAACACATTCAATCAACCATTTCAGCCATCAACATCCACTACAAGCCGCCGTTGGTGCGTCTCCGACCGGCAACATCACCTGCTCCGGCTGTAATCTTCAAATTTTGTCCGGCAAAGACTACTTCCATTGCGAAACCTGTTCCTTTTCCCTTCACAGAACATGTTCTAACATGCCTCGAAAAACCAGACACGCAGGGCATCCAAATCACTGTCTGAATCTCCTTGTTAATCCCGATCTCTCTTTGAACTGTAAAGCCTGCGGACATTTTCTCTCTGGTTTTTGCTACAGTTGTTCTGAATGTAGCGTTTCGTATCATGTTTTATGCTCAGCATTGCCTCTTTCGCTTGCAGTTTCATCCCATCCACACGATCTGCGAATCGAATTTTCACCCCCTTATGATTTCACCTGTGATTTATGCCAAAACCAGAGTCATTCGGGGTGGCTCTATCGTTGTGGATTCTGTGAATACGACGCGCATGTTTCTTGTGCTTTTTCTGACCAGAGAGATTATGATGGAATAGAGAGCAACGAACTTATGCAGTTAGTACAGCAGGGAGTTATGGAGTCGAATTCCCCATTTTTAGAAGTTAATGATGAATTTCAGTTGAGTTTGAAGCGGGTGAGAAACAAAGATGAAGAGCAGAATGTGACGAGTTATCAGTGCAGTTCGTGTTTCTCGATTGAGTTGCTCAAGTCTTATGAATGTCAGGAATTTATAGCATTTCCGGAAAATGAAGAAGCAAAGATAAAGCAAGAAAATAGAAAAACAACAGCGGTATTCAATCCTCTGTACATAGCTGAAAAGAATTGGGTGAATGAATTGGAAAGCTTCAATGGGTATGAAGATGGCAGGAAATTCGAAAAAGACAGTAAAGCAAATGGATTTGATGGCAGGCTTGGGAGTAAGAACCACACCATATTGAGATCAAACACGGTAATCTTAGTTTATTGCTTCATTATATTGTACTCTTATATATCATTAATTTGGATGACCCCTTTACCGGCTAATACTCATAATAACGAGTCATTTGATGTTTAAACGAACTTCAAATATATATTTCGATTTGTGTATTGGTAAGATCCGTATTTTTAACTCTTTTGACCTCACAAGGATACATGTCGAAATGCATATTGAGTGTTCTTTTAGCACGTTAAATGACCTTGTTTTTTTTAAATAAAGTCATCTTTTCTCTTCTTGCGTTTATGAGGTAGAGCAGGTACATCAGCCTTTATATTGTTGTTTAATTGGTGGTAATAAACCAGAAATGGTATAATTGGTGAGTGCAGGGGAGTTCAAGGAGATCAGGAGGGTGGAAATTGCTGGGATGTTTTCGACTTAATAAGGTATAGAAACTGTCCAAAAAGCCTCAACAACCTTTGAAATGTTCTGCTATGTAATGAAATTTTGGACTTGTTCTACTTTTCACAATATTATCAAACAAACATACATATCTTAACAAAGTTCTATATATATTACACCAAAATTATACAAAATAATAGATTGTATGATCCTGATAAAACACAATTTCAATTTCAAGTGTTTGGATTATTTAAATTTGAGAATTGGTAAGATAATCTCAACCATCTATTAAATTTTAGTGGTTGTAATTTAGTTTTAGTTATCTGTAAGGTTCACTGTAAAATTAAATCTCAACAATTTAAATTTAATGAATGGTTGAGATTGATTGAACTTTACAATTTAATTAATTCTCAAATTTGTTCTATTGGGCACTGCTTTCTCTCAAAGTGGAGAAAGAAATCGAGGATCTTGATTTCGAGCCCCGGTATCTCAAAAATTAAAAGTTTCTGATTTCTTAAAAAAAATTTGCCAATAACAAAACATATGTATCAATGCTACAAATTACAAAATATAATTTTTACTTTTCATACTAAAGCAAATGTTGAGAAGATGAGCCTTTGAGCAACATTATACTACGAGTGGTATAATCAGTTATTGAAATTTAATTACTAATTGGAGTATGATGCCAACAATTTAATCCTTGGGAACAACTCTCTTTCTCCTAGACCTACACACGTTCACTTAATACTATGAGTTTATGGTAAGATGTGCACGAAAAGTAAAAGGGGAGGCACGTACATATATTTAAATTGGTGAACAAATCATACCAAAATCACAAACGACATTATGTTTAATTTTTGTTCAAGATAATAACAAAAATATTAATTTAAGGACATTCAAATACCATATATTATTTGTTATGGAGTAATTATATACAATGGTACCGTAAACGTAGAAAATTATCTTTTAAAAATATGTTTAAATTTTCAATATATTTAATTCCAAGTTCCAACATTTGTTTCCCATTTTGCACGGGTCATTAGTAAATCATACGAAGTTAAGTAAGGGTCTAAATTGTTATAGAAAATTGGCTTCCTTAAATGGACATTCAAAACTTATTTTTTTAGGTAAAAACATTTCCAAAATATAAATTGGGATTAGTAATTTGTTGTTTTTCTAATTTTATTCTTCAACAATAAAACTTCTTCCATGTGTTTTCCAATTGTAAAATATTTGAAAGATTGAGATCAATGTAACTACTATATACACGAAGACTGACAATCACCATTACTATCACTTTGCCTACATTGCTACCACATTCATTATGGTTCACGCTACGGAAAAATATTTTCTAATGTTGAGAATCAAACATTAAAGTAATTTTGTTTCTTGTCTCTTCTAATCATAGACTTGTTCGCGGGCCGAGCAACCGGCCCGAGCCCGCTTCAACGGGCCGAGCTTGGTCACTTGTTTTTTTCAAAAACCCGGCCCGAGCCCGAACCCGAACCCGAACCCGTCAAAGCCCAAATTTTTATGGGACGGGCCCGGTTTTTATATAAATACCCAAGCCCGGCCCGAATCCTGCCCGACGAATAATTTTATTTGTTTTATTATATATTTATACATTAAATTTATAACTATTTTAAAATTTTATATTTTATACTATTAACTTTATATACTTGATTGCAATATATTTTTCCAAATATTAACGATTTTAAGTAAACAATGCAATTATGTTTAAAATTTAAATAAATTTTGATTTTTTTATATTTTTTCTATTTAATTTAATAAAAAAGTTTATATTAAAAAATATTCGCAGGCCCGGGCCGGGCTTGGGAATTACCTTGTAAACCTTTGGCCCAAGCTTGGCCCGAGCTCGAAATTCTAAAGTATGAGCTTGGGCCGGACTTGGGTTAATATTTTTATTAAAAAGCCCGCCAATCCCAGCCCGAGCTAGCCTGCCCAACGAACATGTGTACCTTTATCATAAGAAACAAAATGAAAAAAACATTTTCAATCCATATCTTTCATTTTGATATGAAAGACAAAAGTTGAATCAACATTAACATTAAAGAATCTTTTTCCTGCCACTACTATTATCTTCATTATCGTCTAACCACAACCACCACCGTCCCTTTGTCCACCTTTACCTCAACTAACCTTTTCCTCCACCTCTATCTCACATTCTGACCTCTACCACAATACTTCCTCTTGCTCCAACTTCACCACCAAAGTCTCCTACAACCATAAGCTCTGCTACCATTAATTTCATCCGGTCATCCCCTGGCTCCTCCCTCTCATAATCGCATCTGTCACAATCATCTTATGCAAAAGAACGTGAAACGATAACAGTTTTTAATTTTCAGTTTTCTATATTTGGAAAACTAAATATTGATTAATTTGATAAAGGAAAAGGTGACATAGAGGAAACATTTTTTTTTCAAAATTAAACGAGCTGTAACATTATCAATAACGTATCTATTTGTATATGAAAGAAAGTCAAGGTCAAATATATATTAATCCCCTGATGCCATGGTAACAAAAACTCAAAAAAAGGCATCTAGCGAGCAAAGGAGACGTGGGATGTAGAAAAAAGGGACCCACTCTCATTTTCCTAGTTTTTAAAAGAGAACAAGAAAACGAGAAGCCATAAAAACAGCCCACTCCCTTTCTCTCTCATACGCCCTGTCAAGCCTTTCTTGTGTCCGTACTGTGTCTCTTTCTCTCTCTTCAAACTATGACCTGTTCACCCGGTCATCCCCACACGTGCCAAACTCACCCACACCAACGCTGCAAATTAGTGTTGTTTATTCCCTTCTTCCCCTTCTACTTGGTGCTTAGGGTGCAACTCATTAAAGTTAGAGAGAGAAACAAACTTAAAGAGAGATGCACACTGTAGCTGAAATACATACACCCAACTCAATAAGCAAATAAAGAAAGGATAGATACTTTTTTCTTTGGTTTTGCTGTTAGTTTGGGGTTCTCACCCTTCTCTCTCTCTCTCTTACTTTCTTTCTCTCTCTAAGAATTTCCTCCTGATGAAATCTGATCAAAGATCAGTTCTTTTTCCCTGTTTTTGATCGATTCAAAGAAGAGGGTGCGTAAAGATAAGATCTTTATTCACGTGTTTGCTCCGATGAGGATTAGGAAAAGACAGGTTCCCTTTCCTCTATCTTCTCTTCCAACAGTTCCTCTTTCAGATCCGGTGGTGCAACTTTCATTCAAACAAGACCCACCTCTAATTCTCTCCGATGATGATGATACGGCGGCGTATTTCAATGCTCCGTCTTCACCTCTACCGATCCAACTCATCCCCACTCACTCGGTAAATAATTCTTGTTTTATTTGATGGGTAAACGAAAGAGTGCAGCTTTTCTTGGATTTACTTTCGTGGGTCAATTTTTAATAAGTTTAATGGGTTAGATCCTTTTGTTTTTCCTCTGTAGAATGCTAATTTGTTGCAGAAAGATGAAAGCAGTAATGATTCCAGGTAATTAAGAAATTCAACAACTCATAAAGTTAGACTAATCCTCATATCCTCTAATTTCGTTGATTAAAAAAGGTGAATTGATTATTTTACCAAGCAAGTGGAAAACACTGTTTTTATAACTGTCATTTATCAAAATTGATCAGCCACCATTGAATTATTTAATATAGATAGACCATTGGGTGCATGTTAGCATGGATGCTGCTGGTCCCCATCCACATTATACTACGCATCTCTTCCTCTATTAATTTCTTTGACACTGTAAATTGTTGTGGTAGGGGTGCAAAAATCGACACTTACACATTGGCAAATAATGAACAATCACAGCAAGGTAGACCTTAAAATTTATGTTGTTTTGTGTATGTAATAATATAATCTTATTAGGAAGTGAGATTATTGTGGTTGCACTAATTGAAGGGAAATGGCACGAGGGAGAGAAAGTGATTCCATTGGAGACGAAATCAAACGATGAAAGGGATAATAAAAAGGCGAAGATGAACCGAAAAAAGAAAGGAAAAGATCGAGGAGGAGGATTAATGGAGGGATCGCGGTGCAGTAGAGTAAATGGGAGAGGATGGAGATGTTTTCAACAAACACTCGTTGGTTATTCGCTTTGTGAACACCATTTGGGCAAAGGAAGGCTGAGAAGTATGGCCAGTGTTCGAAAACGCTCCAAAGCAGCGTCGTTTGGCCAGCAAGAAAAGGCTCAGTTGTGTAGTAGTGATGATGATGATGAAGAGGATAATCGGAAAGCTCGATCAATGAGCAGTTTGTTAGGCCAACACATTAACAACTAGCCTAGCCTACTATAAACTGCACTATCGTTTTTTTCTTTGTGTAATGCACAATCATGTTTCTTTCGTATTCTCTTTTCTGATTGCAAATTATTGGGTCACGTTTACAGTTGACAAGTTCCCGTGAAAAATTACACTTAAACTCGCTGCCTTACGATTTTGGGTTTCATGTGTTGTTCATTGTTCTGTCGGATAAATTGATGCAACTTATGTTTTGATAAAATTAATTTCAGTTTCGTGTATCTTTGTGAAATTCAGATGCATGCATGAGTTTTTTCAACTACTGCATGATATCTCAAAGTTCAAAAAATTTCAATTAAACTCTATTAACTTTCATAAATTTTCAATATTACCCATAACTATTTAATTAATTACAAATATATAGTACCATTGGCCAATGGATTAATAACGAACATTATTAATTTCTAAATGCAGTGATATATTTTCTTTGACAACATTAGCAATAAACGGCCAACTATATACTTTTTTGTAAAATAAAGGGAAACATACACTTTTTTTATTAAGTCAAAAGGGCAATAGGCAAATGGAGAGACATAAAATGTCTTCCAAAAGCTATGAATGACTGGGAGACCTTTAGTTACATATATAGCCACCAACATATTAACAAACAAATAAGGATTTTCTAAAATATAAGGATTTTCTAAAATTGGTATGCAGTACATATGTAAATTTGAATCATCTCAACTATTCATTCAGTTTTAATAGTTGAGATTGAATTTTAGTTATCTGTGGGATCCACGGTGGAATTAAAACTCTACCATTAAAATCGAAATTTACAAATTTACCAAAATTTATTTTTAAAGAATCTTTTTACTCAACTAATCAATATTAATGTAACTATGAGCATAATTTGTTCATTTATAAAAACAATATATAACATTATGTTTTACTAATCGAAAGATTATAGCCACCGCTTGACATCTTATTGTGTAATAATTTAATGTAGTTGTACATTTTGGAATTGCCTTTTATGATATAAATAAAAGAAATTGGTGGTTAAAATCAAACAAAGCCACGCAGACTCATCATTTAAATTGATGGAAATAATATTATAAGCCGTCACTCCATATTGCTCCATTCAAAAACGGCCGATCCTTTTCTATATATGACAACAATAATGCCCCCAATTGTTTATAGGTTAGTTGCAATTAACTCATATAAACACCATAAATAGTCATTATTTGATTTATGATTCAAAAAGAAGTAGGTTTTCATTATTTTGTAATTGCCACCCCTAACATAAGGTTGTAATTGAATCGAGCTGTCCATCGTCGATTCAACAAAATTTTGTATTTAATTGGTAAATGAGTTATTTGTAGACAATTTCTAGGCTTGTTCTACAAACAAAACAAGTTTAAGGAATACAAAGGTCATGAAAGTTTGATTTTTTTTTATGCTAAAATTAAAATTTTAATGATGACTAAAGTATATTTTAGGCATGCATGTAAACTCAAAGCACTTATTCTTATTTTAATTTGATTTGTTGAATTGGTGCTTTTGTTATAAACAATCTGAATTTGGTATTTAACGAGCTTAACTCTATTATGCAATACTTTTTCTACTTTATTTCAGTCAATTTTTTCCACATTATATAAGTAACTCTCTTTGACACGAAGGAAGAGAATCAATCTTTCTTTCTTTCTCATGAAGCTCAAAACATATATATGACGAAGTTTGGGTTAATAAAAAATATCAGATCAATGATGAACTTGAGCTTAGAAGAAGATAAAAACAAGAAATGTTTAGCAAGTGGCAAATGAATGATTTATGGCAAATTGCACTGTTGGGGTTCCAAAATAGCTAGAACAAGCCAAACATTAAAATTGCACCCAATTATAGGAAGAAGGAACTAACCATATATTGCTAGCACAGATTGATGAAACCAAGTCTGCGAATCTTCAACATTCACACTCAAAACAGAAAATAAACCCATTTTTAATTACTTGTATCATTCTCCATTTATTGTAGCATTATTTGCTTGGCCCAACAAGCTGCTCATTGACCGAGCTTTCACCATTCCAAGCTTATGCTTTTTCTTTACCATAACCAGCTTCTGCATCTCATCTTCATACAATGAAAGTTTCAGCTCTTCTCCCTCTATTGATAACGGCCGAGCCTCAGCGGTTTGGGTTGGAACGGTGGTCATGCTTCTGAGCCTACCTTTCCCCAAATGGTGCTCACAAAGAGAGTAGCCCACAAGCGTCGGCTGGCAACATCGCCACCCTCTCCCATTCACGCGGCTGCACCGCGACCCCTCCATAACCGCACCGCCCCTCGCCCTCTTCTTACCACCATTCGTTTTACTCGCATTGCTTTTCGGTTTCTTATCCTTAGTCTCAGTCTCTCCATTTGTTTTTCTCCTATTCTTCAATGGTAGCACATTGTCTCCTAAACAATACAGTACTCACATACTCAGTTTCAATGGCTAAGTTGCTACTACAGTTCACGTGACTTGATTGATCCTTATTACCTTGATGGAGAGGAGTTATCAGTGTTTTTGCACCCCAGGTAGTTTGTTTCCTAAAACCAGAATTTGGGGAAAGTAATAGAGTAAATAAAAACAAGAAGAGATATAAATAGAGAGAATTGTATTGGGGGACCAGCGTCCCCATGCTAACGTGCGAACCATTAGATTTTAGCCAACATAAAAAAAGATTAGATTAGATGGGAAGGTCTGTTGCTACCCAAAGTTCATCTTCTACAGCATTTTTCCACTAACACTAGTTTTTTTTATATAAAAAAATTGAATTTAGGCGTCATATTATTTTTCAACTTTTTCCAAAATTGAAATGAACAATGAAGCATGATGAGAGACATTGATTTTTGAAAAAAAAAAAAAGAACTTTATGTTTACCTGTTATGAATACAGATCTTTTCACCTGCTTCTGCCCCTCCGTTTGAATCACCATCCTCATCTCTTCCTTCTTTGGGCAAAAACTGCAACAAAAATCACAAGGATACACCGAATGCAACATTAGATCCGTCGGAATTCCTTTTTAGATAAGACTGAACACAGGTGCAGCCATCATCAATTTGAAATTCAACAACGGAAAAGGATAAAAGAGCTAATCGACCTTGTATTGCGGTTGGTTAGAGGTGTAATCGGAGGAATTTTGACAGTTGGCTCCATCTCCGATGGGGTTGCTTGGTTGATTAGAAGGGTTATCGTTTAGTTGATTTGATTGAAGTGGAAGCAGGTCGGAAAAGGGGGGATCTGAAAGAGGAACGGGAGAAAGAGAGGAAAGAGGGAAAGGTACCTTCCTGTTACGGATCCTCATCGGTGCAAAAATGAAGTCAAAACGCACGAAAGAAAGAAGACATCGCCGTCGTTTCAAAGGTCAGAAGAAACAGTGCAAAAACACAAAATACTCGTAACTAGTACAAGGACAAGAACAGCAAAAAAATGGAGTTTTTATTTTAAGTATTTGATTTTCTCTTTCTTCTATGTGAAGAGCTCTACTTTTATTCGTTGCACCACACAAAGGTTGGGAGTAGGAATAGTATTATTGTAATTTGTAAATAGTTGGCACGTGGGAATACATACAGGAGCACGTATGGGAGACTGGGTGAAAGGGTAGCAGGTAAGAAAGGAATAAGGTAGCACTAGTAATTACGAGGATTGCCAGGGTGGATATTTTTTATTTATTATTTATATTCTTTGGTTAAGGTAGAATTTGGAGATGGTACAGCTAAAGTTTCATGTTTTCGTTACAATATTTTTTTTATATTTATCCATTGAATCTTTCAATTACAGTGAAATTTATCATTATGTATAATTCAAACTAAACCTTAAAAGTCTACCATGTATACTAACAAGAAATAACATATATATGATCAAAAGTTACATTCTCCTAACATATTTTAGTAGTGTTTTGAAAGGCGCTAGGTGATAGACGGATAATTAAAGTTTCTGGTAAACTAGGAAGGATCTAGGTAGGGGCCAAGCAGATTAGTATTTTTAAACTTTTGATATTCATAATTTGAATAATAGATTTAACTAACACATAAATTTTTATATGATAAAAGTAAAAATTCATCTAGCAACATTTTTCGAGGTTTACGCGATATTTTTGTAGGCTTTGACAACACTTCTCTTAGCGCGACATTTTTGTAGGCTTTGGAATTACTTTTTTAACCTGTGATGACACTTTTCTAGTTTTTGACAAAATTTTATGGATTTCGATAACACTTTTTGACTTAACCGTCCGATTATATAAAATCATGGCGGTGTTACAAAATACTCAACCTATAAAACAGAGTATTTTAGCATTTTAATGCTATAATTACAAATACACATGCACTCGATGTTCAAATTTTAATTTGGGTTTCATATTCTTTTTTTAATTGAAAGTGGAAGTTGTGAACTCTAGAGGTCACATGTGAGAGTCACATTAGGAACAACTTGGGGATTTTCCTTTCCATATAATGTGAGCTCAAATGAGGTAAACTTTTTCTAAAAAAAAGTGGAAGCCGACTTAGAAGATTTGACAGGGCATCCCAACAAGGTTGGTATCCCCTATGCTCCAGACTGACTAAGAAGGGCTCATTTTATTGAGAATGATAAAAAGAAAAATACAAAAAGTTAACGATAAACTACGATTTTTCACAAAAAAAGCATAATTGCCACTAATAAATCTATTTACAAAAGAAGGAAGTGAATGCCATTAGTGGAGACAATTTGAAATTCCAAAGCGAGCTAAAGCATCTTCCCTTCCTATATATATATATATATATATATATATATATATATATATATATATATAT